>JAGFML010000031.1:0-195402 GCA_021030945.1 Pyrenula aspistea
TGTTGTAAAAAATGATCAATTTTTGAAAATGTTGTGTGCAGGCTGGAGGACCGTGCACGGTGGGGGGAATATTCGTATCGCCAAGACCCGCAGATCGCTCCGGCAATCTGCCCCCTGGGGAAGATTGTAACGCCTCGTTGTAACCTCCATGACCTCGTGAGATCCATGCAGCGACTGACACCTGGGCAGACCTCCTCAACCATTCAAACGCAGATCTCATCTCGGACCAGTGGCTTCTGATTTGGCGGCGCCCACTTGTTTCATTGTTTTAGCCCCATAGTCCCACCAATTCCAACATTTGCCCGATTCTTCAAGCAAGATAGACTAGCCTCGGAGATGGGCGTCCCAGGACTGTAAACTTACGAGACCGGACATGAGGAATCTCTGACTGCGCAAAAGTCTGAAGTATTTCCATAGCACTCATACGACTGTTCCCTTATCTGGCGGCTTGTACTTCAGCACCCAAACTAGATCAGTGAAGTATCATTGCGCTAGCCAAACAACCGCATCTTCCACCTCCACGATTTGCAGCACGGTTCATCACGCCTCATGTGCATATGCAGGTCACCCAAGTGACAGGGGCGTCCCTCGCATGAGCAGCCTTGGCCGCTATACGTTCAAAAAGAGTCGAAGACCCTGACGATCTACACTAAAGTTGCTTCCCCTTTGAAGTCCACTCCCTCCAATGATATGGCGTGAACGTGACATAGGTAACATCTCAACCTAAAATGCGACACCATGTTGGAGATTGAAAACGTGACGGTAGCTTGTCTTCACTTCTCGGCTTCGGCTCCCAAATGACGATGGGCAATTTGACTTATTGCGGAAGGAACTCCTTGCTCACTAACCCAGCATGACATTTTGTAGCCAACCAAGACTACTACATATATGAGCACAGGTATTCAGCAGCCCATAATTTTCCAGGATCCAGCGTTTGCCAGTCCGCCGAATCGCTAAAATGAAGCTCTGCACTTTTCTCACCACCCTATCCTTCTTTACTGCCTGGGTTGAGGCCAGATTTTGCATTTACTATGATCAGTATGGCCCCTCTTCATCCTGACGTTACTGTTGCTAACAGTCATCAGGTGGCATACCACCGAACCCAGCGACAGCAGTGTTACCACCGGCGTTGACTGCGTTATCATCGCCTTCATTCCAAGCACCTCACTTGGCAGCCAGCCTTTTGCTTCTGTTAGCTCGATCAAATCCAAGTTTGGCCAGAACACAAAAGTTCTGCTTGCCATAGGAGGATGGGGAGACAATTCTGGCTTCGACCAAGCAGCTACCGATGAATCCTCTCGCTCGACGTTTGCGCAAGGCGTCGCGTCTATGTTATCTTCAACCGGAGCTGACGGTGTTGGTGAGTTCCATTAGATATGGACGGAGTGATCTCTGTCGCTGGTCTGCGACTACTGTGCTGACAAGTTGCAGATATCGATTGGGAATATCCAGGGTGAGCGACCACTGCTACTGGGTCCTTAGCACGACTCACATTATCTAACAACTTTTCACAGTGGGAATGGGCAAGATTACAAGCAGAACCCTAATTCTGGCAAAATCTCGGAGATCACAAGCTATCCTCTAGTCCTTCAAGCAGTTCGAAAAGCTATCGGTACCGATAAGCTGCTTTCGATTGCTGTACCGGGCTTAGCTCGAGATATGATTGCATTTACAGCAGACACAGGCCCGCAAATCTGGCCGTCCGTCGATTATGTTAATGTGAGTTTCTCGGAGTGTGAAGTGATCGTACATCTGGGGACTAACGAGGATGAAGATCATGAGTTACGATTTGATGAACCGCCGAGATAACATCACTAAGCACCATACCGACGTTGAAGGATCTCTTGCAGCTGTGAACAACTACCTTGCCATTGGAATGCCTCCCGACAAAGCAAACCTTGGCTTCGCCTACTATGCCAAATGGTTCACGACTGCTGGTGATTGCGGCTCCCAGCCTCTCGGCTGTCCAACGGCATTGCTCGAGAACCCAGATGGAACGGATACGGGCAAATCTGGTGCCGTGACCTTTGAGACCTCGCCCGCCGACGTACCTGCCAATGTCCTCAGCTCTTGGGCTACAGCGCACGCAAACGGCGTCCTTGATTCCAATGCTGGCGGCGAGTGCTACTTCGACGCTGCAAACAGTATATTCTGGACGTGGGACACGACGGACCTGATCGCGCGCAAATTCAACGATATAGTGAAAGCAAAGGGGTTGGGTGGTGTAATGGCATGGTCCCTTGGCGAAGATTCAGCTGATTGGAGCCACATTAAGGCTATGAAGGCTGGTCTGGGGGTGTAGAGTCATT
This sequence comes from Pyrenula aspistea, assembly GCA_021030945.1. Taxonomy (NCBI): domain Eukaryota; kingdom Fungi; phylum Ascomycota; class Eurotiomycetes; order Pyrenulales; family Pyrenulaceae; genus Pyrenula; species Pyrenula aspistea. The sequence goes on from JAGFML010000031.1 coordinate 2,310, forward strand.
ACGTGTCTCATGATAAACCTTGCATGGCATGGCGTTGGGCGTTTGGATTAGTGGACGAATAGTTGTTAAGTGTGGTGGCTGAGATTAGTCAATAGTAGAGAAGGCAGCACTTAACCTAATCAAGCTTGAACAGGGATATTGTAAGATATCATCTCGCCTTAATAGGCCATCTCTAGAAATCAGCATCGATGTTCAGTCCGGTTCTCTAAGAAGAGCACAAATTCTCCTTTACCGGTCTATGACGGGAAGAATGCATGGATGCGGAAGTGGGTGGAACGCCATTCGGGAGCAAGCGGAGCGGGGATCTGGGGAGAAAAAATTTCTGCTGAGCAAGCAGGAAGTCCCGCCGCGAATGTCGTGCTAAAGTCAATGAGATCAGCGGAGAAATGGCATGGACCAACGGAAAGGTCTTGCTAACGGTATGATCCACTGGTACGGCAACCGTTACAAAAGCTCTTTCTTCTTGTTGACCCCGGTACTCTGAAAAAGGTCCACCGCATCGGAACGTTTGACCCCACCACCATGGTTCTGCGACAATTGGAGGCAAAATATTTCATAATGTTTGGAATCCATCTTTGATATCTCCCGAGACCTAGGACACGGAACTCCGCCTTTGTTGTAACTTACATTGTACAGCTAGACCTCAATACAAAGCTTGTCCCTCCGGAAAGGGTACGCCCTTCGAACCATCCTCCTGTCGCTATAGCTGGCGACGACAGCCTTCTGAATAATCTTGTTTAGGCTGCGGACTTCAGCAGAGGGCAATTTCATCTTCAGCGTCTCTCATCTCAAAATCTACTCACGTCGAACCAATCCTGTTTGGGAGGCTATCTCAGTGCTCTTTCTGTAATGTTGCCTCCGATTCCAAGACCTGAAGACTACGCCGTTTCTCCAGATACAGGATTCCTCCCTGCAGAGCCTCCGCTCCAGCTACTTCCCCACCCATGCTACGATCGATGGGAGAGAGTGATCGCCAACTTCCAGTCGTTGCTGCTCACAAAACGTATACGGAGTGTTATTGACAGCCTGCCAATCATACCTACGTCCCACCTGTACAAAGAATCAGAATGGCGAAGGGGATACTCAATACTTTGCTTCATGGCGCACGGCTATATTTGGGGTGGTTACAAACCTGCTGAGGTGGGTCACTGACGGGGAATGCTTGTCAATACTTCCTCCCTGACTGAGGCAAACAGAGACTACCGCCATCCATCACTTATCCTCTCCTCCAATGTTGCGAACATCTCGAGGTACCACCCGTTGCCACATACTCGGGACTTGTCTTGTGGAACTACAAGCCTCTCTTTCAGCGAGAATCAATTGCCTCTCTTGAGAATCTGTCGGCTCTCACAACATTCACGGGCTCAATAGACGAACAATGGTTCTATCTCGTCAGTGTTGCATTTGAAGCGAGGAGCGGTCCAACAATTCCTCTAGTGCTGGATGCTATTGCAGCAGCCCGCTTCAATGATCCAGAGGCGGTGACGCACTGCCTCGAGCAGTTTGCAGAGATCCTTGACGATCTGGGGAACTTGTTACTCCGAATGTACGAGTCTTGCGATCCCCATGTCTTCTACAACCGCATCCGGCCTTTCCTGGCCGGTACCAAGAACATGGCGGAAGCAGGTCTCCCAAACGGCGTTCTCTACGATGACGGCAGCCGCAATCCTGCGTGGAAGCAGTACGGTGGTGGGTCAAACGCTCAGAGCTCGATTATTCAGTTTTTCGACATTACTTTGGGAATAGAGCACCGGCCTACTGGTGAAAAGAAGGACGAATCATCAGAGAGTGAAGGAAGCTCTAAGCCCCGTCACAATTTTATTCACGAGATGCGGTCGTACATGCCAGGCCCTCACAGGCGCTTTCTCGAAGCCGTCGAAAGCGTCGTCAATATTCGAGATTACGTGGAACTCCATACATCCGACAGGAACTTGGTTGTAGCCTACGATGGCTGTCTGGCGATGCTGCGCGCTCTTCGCGACAAGCATATGCAGATGGTCTCTCGTTACATCATTGTCAAGAGCCGCGAAAGCAGGAGTCAGAGTCGAGGTCGTGCCCTCAGCGGCAGTGATGAGTCGCCCCAAGCTCTCAACCTTGCGTCAGCCAGTCGTACAAGTAGCAACACGGAAAAGCCGAAGAAACCACTACGCGGAACCGGTGGTACCGCTCTAATGGCGTTCCTCAAGCAGGCTAGAGATGAAGTTGGTGAGCCCGTTGTCGATGATTGGGTGCGGAGATACATGAAGCATGGCCGAACCGCTGCGGATATCGAGATTCAGCAGGAGGACAAAGCCCATAGAGAGCTGTTGGAGATGATTGGGGAGCACCCTGATGAGGACTGGGAGGTACCGGGCTTGGCTGCAAGCTGGGCCATGACAGATAGCGAGGGAGGTCTCTGTAGTTACTGATTTTCTCCATCGTTTCTGAAAAAGGTTAAGGGGCTTTGCATGGCGCTGGAGGATGAATCTTGCATCTTGGTGGTTTGGTCTATTCCATTTGAGCGTTGGTCTGAATTACTGTTTCGCTGCACGCTATACGAACCGCGAAACCACTACACAAACTCACAATGTTTATAAACAACCTCCTAATCAAGTCTAGTGATACTTTTTCGAAGCTTCCGACCAGAGTTGATGTACCAGCAATCTCGTTTCCACGGCAGCCTTGGAATGAACACGCCCCTGTCTGCATCACTTGACGTGTGACAAGCGAAGAGAATGCCTCGGAATCGCAACGTGAAATGCCACTTTTACTAGAATCGAGATCTCTGCCTGTCACATGCAGTTACACGCGGATGGCTTTCTCAAATTTGCCCTCTTACGTCACAGCTGTTTTCTTTGTTGACAGGAGGGGCTATAAATACTACCCCTCCAACTCTCCCTGCCTCGCAACCCGCGTTCCATCTACTCCCAAACCAATACAACCTACTCTTAAGAGAATTGAAACGTGAACATTTCAACATATACCTTCAGAACAACCATTCTATCTACCAAAATGTCTGACGATACCCAACCATCAACCCTCAAGTCTTACGTGGACTCTGCCCAAGCTACTGTCCAGTCTGGCATTGCTTCCTTGACCGGTAACACTGCAGACAAGGTGAGTCAGGATTATACTAAACCTTCCGTCTGAAGGCTTTATCACTTGCACGCCTTTGAGAGCGAGAGCACCGTCAGCCACCTTGTCTCTGATCTTGTCCCCGACTTGCTACGTGTTCTCCTCTGCCCTCCCAAAGGAGATACTCTCTCCCTTCCCCCAGCCCCACCATATTCACATCCCAATACCAAACGATCGCTAACCCCAAACCCCCTCCAGGCCCAAGCCGACGCCACCAAAGACAAAGCCTCCCTCGAGCACGACGCCAGCCACGCCGCCGCAAACCTTGGCCCCTTCTCCATCTCCGGCTCCGGCGCCGCCACCAAGAACTCCTCCGACCGCACCCAGGGCTCCTGGGACCAGACCGTCGGCTCCGGCAAGGAGATGCTCGGCAACGCGCTGGGCAACGAGGACCTGCGTCGCGCGGGCGTCGAGCAGAACCAGGCCGGCAAGGCGCAGGAGGCAAAAGGGCAGTTGAGCGATCTGGGACAGGGAATTTCGGATCGGGTCGGGGGAACGGTGCAAGGGGTCGTCGCGGGGGTGACGGGGGATCGGGATGCGCAGCAGAAGGCGATGGATAGGCATGATGAGGGGAAGACGAGGCAGAGGGGGGCGGAGTTGGATATTGAGAAGAAGGGGGGACAGTGAGCGAAGAAATGCTTTTTTGTAACTGGGAGGGTCGTTAGATGGCGGAAAGTAGACCATCTTAGCCTGAACGACAAGGAGAATTAGAGGGAGGTTACAATACTGGGCTCGACAGCACCAGCGCAAACGATGATACTTATTTCTAAACAACAGCGCCTCTTCTGTTACTTCAACCCCAAGTAGCAACATGCAAAATTTTCCACTCACATGCTCAAAAAGGGGCGAACTATGTCTTGTATCACAAAGAAAAACGAACAAAATCAGATTTCTATCCGCCATGCTTTTTTTACACAAGAAAACCTTAACACGCGAAGACGCTTTCAATCATCCCCCTAATCAATGCTTCTCACCGAACAACATCCCCCCACCGCCTCCACTGTCCCTCCTCCTCTTCCTCCCCCACACATTCTCCCCGCCCCACTCCCAGATCTGATAGATCCACCCGCCTCCGACCAGGATCCCGCTCACCACGTTCACCAGCCTCACCAGCAGTCCCAACATGGAAGGGCGAGTTTCTGCGACGATGAGGAGTATGGGCTCGATGTCGTATTTGAAGAAGATGCCCGGGATCGTGTTCTCGTTAACGCCGCGGGATTGGGACTGCGCGGCGTATTGGTTTGTGAATACGGTCTTGCTGTCCTCTTTGACCTTGGTCCTGCTGTCGACGTGGACGACTTTTCCGTCGCGGCCGACGTGGGGCACGAGGTCGAGGGTTGGCGGTTGAGGGATGGAGGCGGGGTCTAGTGTGCCCTGGGAGTTGAGGACGCGGCGGCGGGTGTAGATGGTGGGCACGATGGAGAGGTAGTATTGGAACTTGTGGAAGTGGGAGGTTTCGGTCGGGGTGTAGGCGGTGGTGCGATCGAGAGGGTTGAGGAGGGAGGGGTAGTGCGGGCCGAAGGATAGTTCGGAGATGTGGTGGGTGAAGTTGAACGCTGGAGCAAAACGTTAGATGGGGTGAGCAAGTTAGGTAACTTGATCATCGGGGCTACTCGATGGAGGGATGGGTGGAAGATGAGCGAGGATAGACGAGTTTACTTACTGCCATGGTCAAGATGCTGTGCTCCCCATTCCGCATATCCATGACCTCTTGCTGTAATGTGGAAATCTCCTTGTACTTTATTCCCCTCCAAGCTCCCATATATCCTGCACGCATCCGCTCTCTCGTTCCTTCTTACCCTCGGACTTTTAGGAAACTTCCTTCCCCCTTCCCTCATGTGCCCTAACACGTGCCCAACATGCATATCTTCCTCTTCCTGCTGTATTCTCTCCTCGTCCGGCCGATTCAGCGTCTCCACGACCCCTCGATTCCTTCTCTTCCGCCTCCCGTGCTCGCCCCACAACGACCATAACGTATCGTCTTTCCGGAGCATGTTTCCGGCCATAATGCGGTCCCCAGCTGCATCTTGGATGTTGACGTGTAGGTCATTGCAGCTCATGCGCACGACGATGTCGAGGTTGAGTTGGAGTTCGTGAGAGACGCCGCGCTCGACGCTAAAGTGATAGGTTTCACGGCCAGCCCACCAGATTCGAAGTTCTGAAACGGACAGGAGAATGGAGAGGATTATGAGGCCGAGGGTGAATTGGCCGCCGCGGGTCGTGGAGTGGGAATAGGTAGGTTTGGTTTTGGCTGGATATTGCATTAACAATTGCGCATGATGTCGCACGAGATTTGCAGATTGTAAGGTGATATTATCCGCAGCCTTTAATATCGCAAATCGGAGAGATAGTACTCACGGAAAGCATCAAAGGTCTTCAGACCTGAGAGTCCCTTCTTTTCCCCAAAGGCGTCTTCGTCGAGTCCATGCTCGGCGAAACCATTCATCTGAGCCATGGATGCTCAATCCCTCGTCATGTCACCTCATAATCTAAGTGTCGCTCTGGAAGGAACAGGGAACAAAGACTGTATGCGCAAACAAACGCTGCTGATCTCGAGATTTAAATTTCGGCCTTCTAAATTGGAGCGAAACCAAAAATGTGGAAAGAACAGCTATCCCCATCTCCAAAACGACAGGGATCAACTCTCGCAAGGCGACCACTTGGTCCGTGCACTCAACTCCTCATTAGAGTGGAGTTGAAAACAACACGTACTTCTGGAATAACAATATCGAAAATTTGGTTAATATTATAGCTTACTAATAGGATAGGATCAACTGGTTGAAATTTCAAAATTACACAATATCCCTTGTGAAACTCCCCCGGCGGCTAGTATTTTCAAATAAGAACAAGATCCGTCCAACGCCCATCAGTGAGGAATGGCGCGCCATCATCAAGATACACATCACGGTCCAGGTACGGATACCTTACAAGATTTTCTGGAATTCTAGACCGACGTAGCCAGCCAAAGCGCTGGTATACTTTACCGAACTTGCCATCGTAACCTGGACCAAAATAGCCCGTCTCTGCTCGCGATTCTTTGAGGAACAGATAACTGATACAATATGCAGCTGGATGTTTCGTTATCGTCGCTCTGAGACAGATGAAGGGACCGGAAGGAAGGGGTTCGTAGTCGTAAAACCACTGCCTACCTGGTACGTCAACCTGGCCCATTGCCTCTGCGCCGACTTTTTGCACATATCCGCCAAGCATAACGGCGCAGCTTGGAACTATGGAGGAGCTTTCTCTGCTCCGTATTGCATCTGCAGGATCGTCGAAGAAGAATTCAGGCATTTTAGAAAAGTTGATGTTGCCAAGGTTGGGGTAATCTAGATAGGAGACCGGACTGTTCAGATGAGCCCAGCTCCAAGTAGATATATGCTCGTTCACGGGATTTCCCTGAAATGCCCTTTCCCATCGAGATTTAGACCAGAAGAGTTGTCTGCCGAGGTCCGAGTCCCAGACTCCAGCAACATAGTGACCATCATAGGCTCCTTCTTGACGGAATTTAGCAGCGATGCCCTGTAAAGCTGGAAGCCTATCTCTTTCGAAAGCGAGATCGCCGCGAGTATATACTTGCACCATGCGAAGCCAATTGTTAGGATGGTTCTTGATGAATAATCTGAACGCATTTCCATCTGGTAGTGTTTCGCCGGTCTCGGAGTACGCTCCATAAGTATTACATTCCCATATAAGCTGGTCACGACCAAAATGCAAAACAGCAGGCGCCAGCAGTCTTTCTTGTAAAGGCCATGCTCTTTTAGCGAGTGGGCAAACTTTGAGTTCACTGTCTATGCCACGAAGTCTGGAAAAGGCACATAGCTTCCAAGATTGTTACCTCGTACGACCAAAGGTAGTGTGTCCTAATGCACAGGGTTGGAATCCCCGGTCGCGCAAAATTCCAGTAGCAGCTTTAGAGCTAGAAAGTGCAGATATAGTGAATTCGCTTCCACCGTAAACGCCAGCCATTTTTGCAGCCTCCTTGTTCCATTCGGAAACGTCGTCTTAACAGATACACACGGCATCGACCCATAGAAATCTTGTTTTCAGCTTTCTGCAAATCTGAACAGCATCTTGCATGACCTGTGGTAGTTCTTCCAGGCTTATCCCTTGGAATCTGCTTTCCATGTTCATTTTCGTGGTCTTAGAAGACTGATCTCCGCCCCAGCAATAGCTGAGGGCCACGTACCGCACAGTGTCCCCAGGCAAATGCATAGTTTTAGTCTCCAGTAATCTGATTCGTTCTATTCCAGTATTTGTCGGATCGAGGTCCAGGAGCCTAGTAGGTAGGCAAAGCTTCGGCCGCATACACTTCTCGTGCTTCTTCACACAAGCGTTACGCCATTTCCTTATCTGATCGAAGCATTGCTCCGACCCAGAATGATGTGACGGAAAGGAGAGACTTGTGTTGGATAGAGTGGACATTGATAGGCGAAGGCAGTTTTTGTCATCACATACAAGCATGAATTCGTAAACGCAAAGCCCTTGTGAGGATGATCTTGAAGACCCTACCTGAAAATCGACTCGGATATCTAGTGCAAGATGCCAGTCGTCCCAGCCAGCTTCCGGTATAAATTGGTGTCCATTCAAGGACACCGACTTTTTCCTCCCTTTCTGGTTCCTCCCAGAAAGGACGATTCGAGCATCTTCTGAGAAGTTTGCAGAGCGTGATATTACATTGCATAAATTACAGCCAGATGTTGCAGACTGCTTTAACAAATTTTAAGGATGAATGGTGAGTGAAACGGTATTTGACCCGCTGCACTGCGTCTTCGTGGCGATGCCATCGACTATTCACGAAATCGAGATTCTCTTCACACAACAACCCCGTAATGAATTGTGAGCACAGATCGCACACAGACTTATCGAGAACACATTCCGGTGCCATTCTTGGGTCATTTCCGAGAATTGGGGCTCTTAGGAGAAATCGACGATTATCTACTCGAGAATTAACACGGGCAACCTCATCAACGTTCTCCTCGGAGGGGGACAATTTGTCGTCATCCGAAGGCAAGGTGGCCTTTTTCCTGGGTGCGTCAACTTCGCTTCCATCATCAATCAAACTGTCCTGGCATTTGCTGACTTGTCGGCCGTTGTTCCTCTTGCGCTTCCCGGGGCGGCCTTTTGATGGCATTGTCTCTCAGACAAATCTGAGGTAGCGAAAATTTTCGAATCCGCTAATAGCGACGTATGGAGGCCAGTGGTCTCTGGGATATGAGAGCGGCGGAGAATTGAGGCTTAGATTGCCCATACTGATAACAACCAGTAAGATTGAGTCAACGGGCCGTACGCAGTGTATTGAGGCTTAGATTGCCCATACTGATAACAACCAGTAAGATTGAGTCAACGGGCCGTACGCAGTGTAACTTGGAAGGACGAGGCTCGGTGTCAGAAGTCGTTGGCGGTTGCCCAAATGATCCAAATATCGCAGCAGATACACAAATTGATCCAATCCCATGGAAAGACTCGTCCATACTGGAATCGAACGCTGAGAACCGTCAATTTGCTGGTATTAGCTCTCTTGCCTCTCATGTCTCAAGAGGCCCATTCGCTGTCAACACATTTTAAAGCGTCACATCTGATAGAGTTTTAGGCTCTTGGCCGACTTGAATCTTGACATTCGTGTCGTCTAGAAGAAGAAAAGCTAGGAAAACATTCTTCTCACGCCAGCGTTGTATCCAACGCTTCCTCGGAGTCATCCCCTACTTTGGCAGGATATGTCGCTTTGTATTGGGTAGCTACAGCCTGCTTTTGCCGGCCTTTTTTCCGACGGGGATCTAAGCATGCCTTGGCCTTAGCCCTAACTTTAAGCATTTTGAGTTAGTAGGCTCCTGGAGAGTTAGAGCCTGACATACAAGCGATGTTTTCTTCCCCACGTCGTGATTCATTAGATAAATTTAAAGTCGACAATAGCATTTGCTAATGTGTGCACCAGGCAAGAGTCGCGCTCCGACTCTTTGCGCCGGTCAGATAGGCGGAGCTACTGTTCCTGCAAGCAGGTTCCGCTTGAACTGCACGTTGTTTCTATCATATGTCTCGATCCCAATGACTTCACCCCTTCATGTCATAACGCATATTTGGGTTTCTTTCTTGTTGATTCTAGAATACTTTACAAAGTGATATCATGTCAGAATCCAACAAACGCCTTTTATGTCTTCCATATGAAGTTAGAGCGGCCCTCCTCGAGTATTCTGATGAAGATCGTGTCAACCTTGTGACATCAAACTTGGCGGAAACACCATTTTCACATGATGTTTAGATCGGAGGATGAACGCAGAGCATGACAGATCTCGACTGTGCGGGTCTACGTCTAGATTTCAGATCTACGACTGTGATCACCAAAATCCCCCGAGTCTTCGGGCGGTTCAGTTAACACTCAAGGCGTGTGCCGAGATCCTGCAAAGTAGCTCGAAAGGAACGAGCGATCTTTCCCAGTGCTTAAAGTCCTCACATGCAAGCAATTATGAATGGAAGTGCTGTCACTCCTCTTCGCCTGCACGAGCCCCGCCGTTGAGTATTATCATATTGCTAGATCGCTTCTGGCTCTAGGTTGTCTTGTTGGCGAGAAGAGTGCCGCTCTTATTCGATCGCTCCACTTGAAATACGATCTACATCTTCAAGGCTTGAAGAACCAGCCTCTTTCTCATAGTTTGCACCGCCAACCAGGTCCCTCCCCCAATTCCACCCCACTGTTCCTCTCCAGCGCACTTTACTCCTTCCCACTCCCTTCACTACTCAACCTATTCAGCTCAGTCCCACCGCTCTCCAAATCCCCCTTCCTCTTCATCCCGAACCTTTCCGCAAATCCAAAGAGCGGCTTCCTCGCCGACACAGACGCCCTCGGTGTGCTTGGGATCTGGTGATGCGGATGATGCGCTGACTGGCAATTGCTGCGTCCGGCCCAGAGCGTGCCAAAGGGCATGAGAATCGCGACGCCGACGAACATCCACGTCTGCGGGTCTGCCCAGGGTTGCGGGTGGACCCATTGGCCGACGCAGAATATCACTGCAAAGCCTGTTAGTAGCTGAGGTTGTGTGTGGTAGAAGTGAGGGCTTACGAGGTAAGAGCATTGAATCCAGCGAGATCATGGCAAGTACTTCCAGGGGTTTATTGCGGTCGATGCCCATCTTCCGCCGCTGGACGATGGTGTACACAATGCGCCCCGTAAACACCGTAGCAAAGAAAGCGAACGACACAACGACCATGATGTTTCCCCATAGCTGCAGCCAATCCGGGACGAGGCGCGGGCCCGTCAAACTGGTTGGCAGAAAATGCAGTTGTCGTAGATTCCAGCCCATCCATATCGCCTCTAGGACCAGGACTGCCGTCATCGGCAATGCGAGGATTACCAGGATGATGATCTTTTGTAGGCGTGGGAGGGTGCCGAGCACGGTGTTGGCTTGCAGAAGCATAAGGAACTCGACGAGGTAGACGACGATGAAGCCACCAACGAAATCGATGCCGAGCATGGCGAGAACAGAGCGCGTAACGTAGCGCAGATCCATATCGCCGATGGCGAGGGTTGTTTGGGCGTAGATTGAGAGATAATGGCTCTTGGTGAGGAAGGTCACCATTGTGATTGATCGTAGGGTCGCGAAGAAAAGGGCGGCGAGATTGAGTATGCAGATAGGTAGTTTGAGTTTTTGCTTCGGAGTAATGATGAGGACCAGGAGGAACATGACAAGGCACATGCCTGTCTGCATGCCGTAGCTGGAGGCCTGGCTGGCGTTGAAGAGAGTATTGTCGATCATACCGAGGGGGACGGTAATTTGAAGCCCGTCTTGGGCGGAAGTTATGTTGATGGGTTGGGATTCAGGATCATTCTTGAGCCACTTGGGAACCTGGAGCGTTGTGAGATTCAATCTAATCGGATTTGGAAGTGTATGGTTACTGGGACAATTATTGGCCCGCTGTCAGGACCGCTTGAGTCTGGCATCTTGACAAAGGTGTAAAGCTTTCGAAGGTGCCGCTCCCAGCTAGTTCAGGCAATCTAGATCAAGACTTCCTGCCGCAGTTTTTCGTGGAATTTGTAAGAGTTGAGCAGCACTGGAGTCGAACTGAATTGTGAATGCAGCGATAGAAGATTGAAAGTACAGTAGAGGGATTAGACAGCTGGAGTTGTTACAGGAGGATCTGGAGTTTCTGGAGAAGATACTTTTGCAGAACACATAAAAAAAAATTAGAGACTAAGCAGAGGTAGATGGCAGGTCTTTAAGCTCAGGCAGAAAAGATATGGTAATACTAAATCTTTGAATGGCTACCGAAAGATTGTACGCTGCGGACACACAATACCGCGACCAGAAGAATAGCAACGAGCGACGAGAAATGAAAATTCACTGCATGTTGACCAAGACAGAAGAACATTCTGCCTTCAGCCGTGCTTTGAACACAGACTACTGTGCCAGACCGGCTTCGGGTTCTTGAATGATTGCAGAGGCGCGCATAGGAACAATATTAAGCCTTGCTATTGTTCTTGCTCGGGCCATGTTTATCGTGGCGTCCGACATCCACAACCTTTCGAAGAATAGGGGTACTTCTCGGTTTTCAGAAGGCACGGCATCCAATGTATTAGAGTTTGAGGTTCGAAATCAACGACTTTAAATGAGCTGGAGCAACTTGAGATCGCGATACAAGAAGGGTTGTGTGCAACTTCTATGCTGGATGTGGAACATGAGATATCGCTTACTGCGGAACCTTCCGCATCCGATTCTTCTCTGAACATTTAATGTCGATTCAGTTTCATGCTACAATGATAGAAATCCATACCAGTGCCTGCTCTAATATCTCATTTAATTTGTTGAAGAAGTCCTTCAAAGTGTTCAAAGAACGTCCATCAAAAGAAACACTCCAAAATAAACTATGCAACGCACTGACGGAGATATACAAGAAAAATATCCGTAACAACCACTCACACGTTGTTTCTACATTATTAATTTCTCCTGCGCTTCGCCGCACCGCCTCCCCACTTCGCATCTACTGCTCTCTTCATATCTTCCGCCATCATTTGATGTACTTTTGTCGTGGGATTCTCATAGCTCAACCAGAAGAATCCTTCCGCAACCCAGTGAAAATTGATAAAACATTGGCTTCCCTTGCAGTTTGGGTCCGGCGGCTCGGCGTCGCAGCCTCCATCACAGTAGTATTGTATCGGCTGCGTAAATCCATTGTTCCCCGTGCTCTTCCCAGCGTTTTGGGCAAGGTTGTTCATAAAAGTGAAGGTATCGTAGTAGAGCACCTGATCTGCGTGCGGCTTCAGCGCCTCCTCGATAGCAGTGTTGGCTTGCTCGATCACTCTGCCCCACGTCTCGCTGCAAATGTCATAGTCGGCCGGGTTTGTACAAAGGAATGCGCGAGTTACGGGAGCAATATTCTTTGGGTAAATATTAGCAACAAGGACGTGCTGCACACCGGCACTGATGAGACTGTTTACAGCATCAGCAATCTTCGAGGAGATGTCTGTTGCAAATTGGGAATTTGTGGGATCTGTGAGCCAGAAGGCATCGGTGTGCTTGCTGAGGTCGTTCTGTCCTGTCCAAATGAATGCCAAGGATTGGGCAGCGCCAGGGGACCCTGAACCTGTATAGTTTGCAATCTGATCTTTCACAGAAGGGGAGCTGGCTGCAGACGATGTGTAGATATTGTCGATTGTCGCACCAAAGTTTTGACCGCCATCATTCCCGCCGAATGCGTAGTCCCTAAGGCTTGCACCGAGAGAGTCGGATAGATAAGATATTGCAATCGGTCCATTCGTCCATGTCCCAAAGCCATAGATCTTCAGCTGATCATTGCTACCAGAAACGCCATGTGCCAAGGACCCATTTCCATTGTCAGAGAGCTCGTCACCAAAAGCAACGACTTGGTTAAAAGGGTATGGCGCCCTTGCATGAAATTTTTGGAGCCGATGTGCAAAGCTTGTGGGGACGAGGAAAATAGCGATGGACAGGGAGAGGCACAATGTGAACATAATGGTCCTTGAGATACCAAATACGCAGATCTAACAATATGCGACAATTCCAAAAGAGAATAACAGATAGCGTCAAGCCGTCCAAAATGTAACGTATGCAGTCTCCAGACCACCTTGTAGAAGCAAACGATTGTGAGCAGGACGTCCCACTCCTGAGAACTCACCATTTCTCTTGTGAAAAGGCATCACTTTAACGAAGGCTATGCTTCCGTTCAAACTCGAACGGCAAGGAAATTGCAGCATCCTTCAGCATCCAACAGGAGTAAGGAACACATATCAGTGGTAGATGGGCTGGTCTGCGCATACTTCCGATGCTGAAAGTACCCTGGAAACGGATCAAGGTGGCTGAGGGCGGAGAAACGAAACAATCGTGTGTACCTAATGCGATCGAGACACAGTTCCGAGTACATTGTTGAGATTAAAGTGGCTTTCACTAACTACTGGAGTGGGTTAGGGAAGAAGAAAAGGGAGTTAGTGGTAGCCTTGAAGAGGGCCAACACGTGATCCGGCCGGTTCGCCAAGGTTTCATGTCTGAGGTAACCTGGATTAAGAAGCCGAGGTCGGACTTATCCGCGGTCAATTACAGACATCTTCAGGTAAACATCCTGCAGCTTTCGGGTGGCTTCATGATGGGCTGAAATTGCTGAATGGAGAACTTTTCCTCCTTATAAGCTCGCAGCTCTTAAGTGTACACCAGTACCTTCCAATATGCCTGCCAAATCTGCCCCAAATCCCGTCGAGCACACCTACACCTCTACCCCTCCACCCCCCTCCCTCTCCTCTCATACTTACACCATCGCCGGTCTACTCACCACCGTCTACGGCCTCGACGAGCTCTCCTCCAGCACCTCACGCATAGCATGTCTCTGGCTTCTGCACCCACGTCTTCAGACGCAAGCATGCATGGGCCCGATCGCGGCGTCTGTACTGCAAGATTGGAACGCGAGGAAGACAAGAGGAGGACTGGGACTGATCGCGGTGTCGTTTGATCAGAGGAACCATGGGAGTCGGATGGTGGACCCATTGGTGAATGAGGCTTGGAGGTCCGGGAACGCGAGGCATGCGCAGGATATGTTCAGTTGTTACAGTGCGTTCTCCTTTTCCTGGTGTTATGTAATAGCTAGTGTTTCTAATAAGATCTCTACTTTACGTATCAATCTGTCTGATATCCAAAAGCGCAGAGAGTATTTGTGTTAATTGAGATTTTTCTGCAGACGGCACTGCCCTTGATACGTCCTGCCTCCTCGATCACCTAGCCTCATACATCTTCCCAGACCCCTCTTTCCAGCCGGCTATCACACACAACATCTGCCTTGTGAGACATCCATTAACATTACCTCCCCGTTCTACTCCATCTAACAAGTTGCAGGGCATATCTCTCGGCGGCCACGCAACCTGGCACGTCCTCCACAACGATCCACGCTTCACAACCGGCATCGTCATCATCGGCTGCCCAGACTACACATCGCTGATGACCGATCGCGCACGCTTATCGAAATTGCCAACACACACCCAGAGTAGCCCGCCGGGTGCGACTTTTGTAGGGAGTAAGGATTTTCCAAGCGGTCTGGTGGAGGCGGTAAGGAAATGGGATCCAGCGGGGATGGTAAGAGGGGCTCTGGGAAGAGAAGAATGGAGTGGAGAGGGGGACATGAGCGAAAGTGAGAGAGAGAGAGTGAGAAGGCTAATGGAAAGAACGCTAGGGGGTAAGAGAATTCTCAATCTAGCAGGTGGAGCGGATAAGCTGGTGCCCTACTGGTGTGGCGAGGGATACTTGGAGTGGTTGAAGCGGGGAATAGCGAGAGGTGGCTGGTTTGAACATGGGCTGTATTTCGAGGACATCGTTTTTGAAGGTGTGGGACACGAGGTGCCAATGGGAATGGTGAAGGAGACTGTGAGATTTGTAGGGGAAACGCTCGATGGAGTCGAAGGGGAAGGTGGAGGGGAGAGGAGGAAGGAGAGTCGAATATAACACTAGCGCAAAAATTAACATGGATGCGAACATAGTGGTGTGAAGGGAAGACGCGAGATCCCTTGGTTAATCTTCGGAACCTTGCCAGCAGTGCGCGCGATAAAAGTTAGGAGCTTAGCATTTCTTAAGCAAGCCGAATAGAGTGCACCTGGAAATCCGGCCTCGTGCAACTTTTATCACAGTGTTGAGATTTCTCACGTCAATTCAACTCTTCTAGCAACCTGCGCTCATGCGACCAATTCCACAACACCACCAGCTTCCTTGATCTTTCGCTCTGCCTCTTTGCTGACAAATCTCGCCTTCACAACTATTGGTATCTCTGGTATCCGGCCTTTGCCTAACACTTTCGAGTAACCCAGCGGTAAAAGATCTAGCACTGGCGCGGTATCTGACTTCTTCTCACTGAGGTAGGCATCGCGGGTTTCCGCGGGGATAAGAGACCATAACTAGTACATCGTTAGCACTTGTTCTACTCTTCTCACACTTTTCTTTCGCTGAGAATTTCACGCCGATTTTCTAGGATTTTCCAGGATTTTCCGCACCTTTTCCAGGTTGATCGTAGGCTTCCAGAATTGGTTCTGACTTTTGTGAAAGTATCGCATGCCAACCTTCCCAAAGTAGCCTAAGTGTTAGGAATACAAATCAGTATCTGTGTTCTTCAGTGGGCTTTACTGGGTCTTTATCTCACCTGGGTGGTACTTGTCAAGATTAGTGCGGTGATGATGTTGACCGCCTAAGAATTGGAGAGTTGAATCAGTTTCCTTGTGCTTGTAGGTTTTGTACCGGCAATCTCTTACCGGCCATGCCGCGTCCACCAGGGTGCTTCCGATGCTTCCCTATTCTTCCATGACCCGCGGAGACGTGGCCACGGCTGGTAAACTGTTAGCAGCTTTCTTCGCGACGATTGACAGGTGCTAGATTGTATTGCTGGGAAGGTGATTGTAATCGCAAGTGCGAGGAATTACCGCGTAGCGGCTCGTAATGGGGTGGACTGACTGCTTTCGAGTCTTTGTCAAGCGTGTGGGCATCTTGACGGAGGCGTGCGGTCTGGTGTCGAAGGTGCGCTGATTTGAGTGATTCGGTGCTATCGATGGTCAAGTGTTAAGCGTTTAGGGTGGTGGAGTCTTGGCATAGGGCAAGCACGTCACATGACTCTAAACCTTGGCAAGTGGCTGTCACGTGATCATGTCTTTTACTGGATACTGAACCGGAAAATACTATTATTCTACAACTGAGGTGGTGAAGTGAACCGTTTAGAGTGTAGACCATTCGCCAGGGGATTAAGAGGGTTTTAATTGTCCCAAGATCAGCTTGAAAACCTAAGATCTGACCTTGAAGAAGCTTTCTGTGTCCGCGACCATTCCTCCAAATGACTTTGGAGCACTCAAGCTCTGCCGAATCCAGGTTGGTAGTTTCTCCAGAATCTTTGCTGATTGAAACCTTTTGTCGAGGAGATAAATTGCCGCATAATCGTTTTGATGGCGAATCGCTCTGCCGATACACTGATTGACCGCCCTCATGCAGACATTCTCATAATATTCTTTCGCTGCCGCTTTGGCTCGAGCTTTCATTTGTGTCTCCGAAAGTTTTTCGTCCGAGTTATTCAGTACCTTAGCTCTTGATTGCTCAATATATTCGAGTTTAGCCTTCCACTCCGCCGTGTGGATATTGGGAAATGGGAGGCCAACCATGATAACGGCTCGTCCAAGCCGATCAGAGAAGTTGATACCTTCGGATAGCTTTCCTCCGACCACCGAGAAGAGCAGACCTCCTTTCCCGCTATCCACAGATGTAGAATATGCTTGGAGTAAATCTTCCCCATCAGAACCGGTTTTGGAGTCGCAGAACACAGGCTTCTCCTCTTTCAGTTGTTGGAGTACCGAAGACTTTGAGTTCCCTTGCCCAGCCCAGTTTTGCAGTACATGTTCCAGATAATCATAACTCGGAAAGAACACAACTACACCGTCAGGAATTATTTGGCTTAACTGCGACAAGCTATAACCGAGCCCAGAGATCTGCCCTAGATTATTATGATTCTATATTGATCGCATTACCGAGACTTACCATAGCATCTGAATTTCTCTTCTCATAGGTAAAATCAAATGAGACACCTGAAAGCGCCTTTTCTGCAACATGCACCAGGAGATTTGAAGGAGGAACCACGTGTCCGTAGCTGTAGGTCTTAAACTTTTCGATTGGCAAGTAAGGGAACAAGAGCTTCTGATAATCAGACACCTAGGGCAAGTCAGCACTTTAGCGGCACAGAAGGGCAGAGTTACGCACCGGAGACATGGTGCCACCCGCCAGAATGACTGCTCTTGCTTGCTCTGTAACTTGCCGAAAAGCATTCTCGGGGTCGAGAAGAGTGTATTTAAGCATTGTGCTTGAGCCTTGCGTGGTATAAAAAAATCGACCTTCTCGAGCAGGGTTAATCAGTGCTACCATCAGTGACTGGGTAAGCATCAAGGCGTTTGCGATAGACATATGTCGGTCAGATTGTGTCCCGGCTTTCTTCTCCCTTTGCTCCGCGAAATGTTCAACCTTCCTTAAAAGCTTGCTTTCCCAGAGATATTTGACCAGTTTATGCGGATTGATCTGATCGACATTCTTGCCACACATAAGTTGCGACGGAGACAAGACGCCGTCTTTGGATTCTCCAAAGCAGTGTTCCCTCAGACCATTGCGGACCGAGTGCAGAAGACGAATGACTTGGGTGACATAGGCTCGATTACTTCCTTTTAGCCGCGCTTTGAAGCAGTGCACGTAGGACGTTAGGTGCTCGGCGACGCTTTCAATCTGGTCGGAAGAGACGCTGACTGCATTAACACTGGTGATGGCGTCCATAAGATTGTGGGCTTCGTCGATTATAACAACATGGCCTTCTAAAGATATTCCTAAGGCGTCTCTTGCAGCAC
This sequence comes from Pyrenula aspistea, assembly GCA_021030945.1. Classification (NCBI taxonomy): domain Eukaryota; kingdom Fungi; phylum Ascomycota; class Eurotiomycetes; order Pyrenulales; family Pyrenulaceae; genus Pyrenula; species Pyrenula aspistea. Next base: position 20,272 of record JAGFML010000031.1, read on the forward strand.
TTTGCAGAAGAAGAGGGTACGGTAGCGTTGCAATCTATCACTTAGTCAGTGGATACCGTCGCCTTACACTAATAAACTAACCTCGCAGAGTTCTGCACTAGCTCTGGACGCGTAATAAGGACAAATACCAATCTCCTTGCCCAAAGCTCCCAAGTCTTCAATATCTCGAATGACTGCAAGAGTCCGGTCATGAAAAGTTTCCATCAGATCAGTATCCCTGTCCTTGGGTAAGAAAGGACAGCGTTTGTCCTTTGAGACGTTGGATTTTTGGAGATCCAGACATTTTTCGTTGATAGCAGAGGCGCTTTTAAGCTTCGAGACTTGCGGATGAATGCACAAATGCTTCCTTGAGCCTAGAGGTACATGCTTAAACGGCGTAGTCTCCATACCTTGTCCGCAATTTGAAAAATTACTGTCCAAGGGGCTCGGCACATCCACTCGGCGGAGCTCTGCTACAAGCTGACTCAGTTGAGAGTGTGTTCGGGAACAGTAGAACACTTTAATATTTTTGACAGCTTGATCATGCTCGACCTTCAACGATGGTTGTAGCTTACTTAGTAAAGCCTCTGTCGCTGCCGACAATCCAGAGGCGCCCGGAGCCTTCTTAGGCTTTATTGCATCGTCTTCAGCGCTGTCATAGTCTTCGAGCTCTAAGTTTTCAATAGGATCATCCAATGCAGAATTTTCATGGCTTTGTTCGAATTTGGACCTCTTCACAGACTTTCGGCTGTCAGATATGCCTCTTTTTGAGGCAGTCTCCCTAATCCGCGTAGCCGAAAGACGTTCTTCAAGCAATTTGCTTTGGTGCAAAATAGTCTTCCTTCTTTCTTCCTGGGCTGACCTGATCATCCATTCTGGTTCATCGGTTGTAGCAATAGTGTCCAATTCGAGTTTGATTGCACGGTTTGCGTTGTCTCGCAGCCATGTCAGAGATCCGCAAAGCAGACTAAGCGATTTACCAGTCCCAGTCGGAGATTCAAAGATTCCCACACCGCCATCGTCAATACATCTGTAAAGGTCACTCATGAACTTTAGCTGTATCTCATAAGGTTGGAATGGGTGATGAAAGGTCTTGCTGCTCGGCTCCATTGCTGCTGATATCAGGCATCTGAAAGGTTCCGCAGAGATGATTTGTCCCCGGGGATGGAAACTCTAAATGCAAGAATGGGTTAATTGAGAAGTGGTCTTGTAGAGGAGCCATGAGCGACGATGTAGTTTCTCTCATGTCGAAGAGTATGGATTACTGGGGAAAAGCGGCCAAGGTTGATGCGATACAGCTTTACAGCATCTCATTGAGAGCGTAGCGTTCCCTGTAAACGGTGACACTGGTGACTTGTTCGTTCACCCTGAACATGGTTCACAAGCTAAGCGGTCGTGGGGGTCGAGTTTAAACCGACTTGCCTTGACTTCGGAGCAGGAACAGTATGTTTCCGATGGAGACCGGGCTCCTCGACGCGTCACGCGTCCGCAGATGTGATTGGTCAAGACTCTTGCGGACCGAAACCTTATTCGATGCGAAAGCACTGTCGATGGAGTTCAGAAGGAAAGTGCCTCACACAATGGAAGAGAAGGATAGCAAGATGGATTCCTTCGCCAGCTGGCCGAAGTGTCTTCCAACTCCCGCCCAACAACTCATCTTCAAGGTGAAAGGAGGTGATGAGTATCTTCGGCGCCTTGACCCCGAGTCTTTCCAACTCGTCCCATTGAGCCCACGTAATCGAAATGCAATCGACAAGCTCTGCAGATGACAGTGAGCATGCGACCAGAGAGTCATCCGAAGTTTCGTCTACTTCGGTACTTTTCATTACCAACAGCCCCCAGCGCGTTTCTGAGAAAGCTATCAACGCAATAACGACTCTGGAAGAGCCAATCAGGGCTATAACGTGGGCACTGGCAAGCTTCGAAGAACGACATGGGCATTCGATTCCCCAGAAATCGATCTATCGCTTGTTCAAATCCTCCTTTGTTCGGGGTGCCCTCCTGCCACCCCTGGCACTCTTAGAAGCAATCAAGGCTACATTTCCTCAGATTCGTCTCAAACGCACTCCATTCGAAAGCAATCACTACATAGTCTTAAATCTCATCGATCGTCCCCAGGAGGTGTTCCAGCACGACGGCGAATTGACACGCCTCGACAAGTCGCTGGATCCGATAGCTGCGGCTTGCCTTTCGCGTCTGCGCAAGGGTGTGAAATTACCTCTTCATTTGATAGATCCCTCACTAGAATCGATTGGTCAGAATGACGCTGAGCTTGGCAGTATCAAAGTTCAAGAATCATCGTTGAAAGAGGAGAGCTCCGAAAGTGCTAATGAACCACCTCCACAAGCCGATACCCACGATCTTACAATTTCACGACTGATCGGGGAAATACATGACACAGTTGTGTTGGAATCATTTCCTATCCGCCACGATGTTACCGCTGGCAATCTCGTTCCGATCAACGACAACGCCGCCAGCAGAGCATTAAGCGAAAGGCCAGTCAACAGAGTCGTTCCACCAACGCAAGATATATCTAAATGTAGCGATGCTCAAACGGTAGCTCCAAAGGATTCGATACATGGACGTCAAAGCTCCTCCGTAGCAGAGAATTTGCACGAAGACGACTCCTTGGATTTGAGCGACAGCGAGCCGCCAGATGTTGGGGATCTCTCAGAAAGTCTTGGGGATCAACTTGAAGAATTGACCGGGAATACGACGATGGATCCAGAACCGAAATCTCCTCCTGCTAGTCGTGAACCCAGGACTTACACAGCCAATACCCAACATAGTTTCTATCTACCGGAAAAGTCCGTGCTAACAACGTTTGATTTCCATCCTGACTTCGTTGCTGAAGTGAATCGAAAAGTCCCTCAAAGCACGAAACTTCGAATGGCCAACGTACAATCAATAGAGACTTCCAGGAATGTTCGTGGTTCTGTTCAAGATATGCAGCCTCCGGCAAAACCAGCGACTCAGCACCTGCCAAATGATGGAGAGGTATTCAAGAAACCCCAGCTTAGCCTTATGCAGAACGCCGGTGAAGGACCAGTCCAGAATGACGTTGTTCACGGATTAGGAGATGATGATATGGAAGACCCTTTGCCCAATCTCTCTCGGTCTGAGAGCCCGCACGAGAGACCGAAGGATCTTGGGACTTCCTCAAATGACGCACCGACTCATCAGACTTCGCCATTTGCTGTTACTGAAAGCCAGTCCCGGTCATTTCAAGAAATGATGGAGTCTAGTCAGCCTCTCGGAGGTTCACCCGAGATTGCCACTGAACGCGTTACTCTGTGTACTCAAACAGGCTCTACTAGGAAGCGAGTACGGATGGATGTTCCATCCGATTCAGAGAGCGAATTCGTGCAACCTCCGCTTCCATCGAAATTGGTCGTTAAGAAATGGGGCAACGGACTCATTCAAAGACCTCCACCGACAAGTGACCCTCCTGAGTCGGACGAAGATACAATCCGGGTCATTTTCCCAACCAAGAAAACCCGTCGTGATTCATTCAAAGAGTATGGCGCCATTGAGAAATTCGATGGTCCCAGACCTCGGGTGACGTTCACGCTTACAAAAATCGTGGATGACAAGATCATCATGACCTTCCTACGAAAGCACAAAGGTTCTGTCAACAGTACGGTATCTCGTGCCAACATCGTCTGTGTCGGCGAGCAGCAGCTTCGGAAGACGAGCAAGCTGCTGCTGGGTATCGTCCAAGGAAGAAACTTGGTTACCGAAAGGTGGTTGATAGAAAGTTTCAATGTCGGCTATCTCCTCAAGCTTGAGCCTTTCTTCCCAAAAGATCCTCCGCGTGAACGAGAATGGGGCTTTACACTCCGTGAGGCTGTACGTAAGGGACCGAATTTGAAGACCACGCTCCGCGGGAAGAAGGTTTCGCTCACAAAGTCTTTCGGAGAGCAACTCGGAGAGATGCTGCAAGAGTACAAAGCGTTGATCAAGGCCCTCGGTGCTAACAGCATTGTGGACTCAATTCCTCCGAACTCTGCTCCGAAAAGGAAACACCTCATCATTGGCACAGACGAGGACAAGGACGATGGCAATCTTTTACGACCTGGCTGGCCAGTCTGGAACAGAGATATGCTTACTATGACAGTGCTCAGGAGCGAGTTGCAGACAGGCGAAGACTTTCTGGTTTGCGGCTTGTACGTAGACGAAGATGACGAGGGTGAGCTTTGAGGGAATACGTCTCAATCGAAGGGTTCTATCTCCAATCGTCTGCCGCCTCCAACGAGCTGTGTGCTTATCAAAATATTTCGCTGACGCGTTTATTTCATCATCTTATTTCTAGACTGGGGCTTAACGTATCTTTCGCTGCCGGGATGTTGCATTTTATAATGTATTCTCGTTCAAGAAATCACATCTGGTTCAGAGGCGGACGGGATATTTGTCCACTCCATTCATCTCATGATGCCAGTGTTTGATGCATGTATCGGTATTTGGGATCCTGTTTCATCTTCATGTTTTATCAACATATTTTGTCATTGTAGAAACGGCCGGAAAAGACTCCATGTATTCTTGACATGAAAGCTACAGCTACGCATTATCTATGGCGCATTACGAGCAACAGCATGTATCTTGTTAAGAGATAAGAAAAATTTGTCTAGCCGCAGGGACGGTGGTCGATGGTGTCCCTGCGGCAGGTTGACCACGTCAATCTGATTAAGGCGAAAGTCGCTTGCTTGCTTGGAATGGCTCAAGACTATGGCAGCCGGGCTACGGAACTAAATCTCACATGGAAACGTAGAAACCAAACGAAATCAATCCAAAAAGCTGAAGAGTTTTCCTCATTCCCCTTCTAAATCTAAAAATGTACACTTGATGAAGTGAAGTGAAGCGAAGCTAAATCTAGTGATAGGTACAATGTGAGACAGATAGTACAATGCAAGTTCCCAAGCATAAACGAACGTAGCGTCGTGGATCTTTTTCCCTTTTCTCCCAATGTCCTTTTCCTGTTCCAATGCTCCTCACGGAAACCCCCCTCCCCCCCAAGTCCAAAAGAAAAATGCCCTGTTCTTTCAAGAAGCGAAAAAAAATGGGAATGGGAATGGGGATGGACATCCGGGAGGAAAAGCGAATGAATGTTGAAGAAGTGAAAGAGATAGAACCCCCCCCCCCCTTTTCCCCGGGGGCCCAAACGGTATAAACCGGTGAGACTTAGGTAGGTGTGCTCAAGCTCCTCCTCAAGCTCCTCCAAGCCTCCTTGCCACAGAGTCTACCGCACACCGTACGGTGCAAACCCGCCCGCCGCCGGCCCCCCGCCACCCCCAACGGAGAAAACAATCCAAACTCAACAACTCAGAAGGTATCCTTTCTGCCGAGGCCGCCGCGGCGAATGCGCTGGCGGCGGTGTGAAGCCAAATGACTCCCCTTCCGAATATCACTAGGCGCGGGATGCGGATGGTGGTGATGGTGCCCTGCTGTCCCCGTCGGCAAAACCGCTGTGCCAGTCCCGGAGCCAGTGGGGGAGTGGTGCGTCCCGTTGCCGGGTGCGGCTGGGAAGGGAGGGTCATCTCCAGCGGAACCGGAGCCAGAAGAGGAGTCGTTGGAGGTATCGACGGGATCGGAGGTGGGGGATGTGGAGGCAGAGCCTGCGGTGACGGTGAGTAGGGAGGTTATGGTTACGGTGGCTGTGGGGCGGGAGGAGGCGGCGGGGCAGGCGTCGGTGTCAGTGGGGGAGGAGTCGGTGCCGGAGCCGGAGCCGGAAGAAGAGTTGGAGCCAGTGCCAGAATCAGATCCGGTGTCGGAGCCAGATTGAGAGCCAGCGTCCGAGCCAGACTCTGAGCCGGAGCTGGACCCGGTATCAGAGTCTTTCTCGGAGCCGGCGTCTGAACCAGAATCTGAGCCAGAGTCTGATCCCGAGTTAGAGCCGGAGCCAGAATCCGCACCAGAGGAACCGCTGGGCTGAGTAGCACCTCCAGTAGCGGTCGACTGCACCTGTCCCTTCGAAGAGACAGACACCGGTGGAAGCCCAGACGCACCGCCAGCTCCAGCACCCGCACTCCCGCTCGAACCCGGACCAGACCCAGACCCACCAGGCAGCGATCCCGTTGGCGCACCAGATCCACCAGACACGGGAGACCCCGAGCCCACACCTCCCGCTCCGCCACCGGTCGTCGTCCCATTTCCACTCCCCGTTCCCGTCCCCGCCCCAGTTCCCGCCGTCCCATTCGCACTTCCTCCACAATTCCCCCCGGACGCCGGCACCGCATTGTCCGGGCCAAACGTCACCGGATTGCACCCCGGCAGCTTATCCAGCACCCCAAATACCTGCTCGTTGACAGTCGGCTGCAGGGTACACGACTCCGCGTGCGCGTCCGGCGTCAATTTGGAGCCGCCAGAGTTGAAGACGGCGCAGTCCTCGACGCGGCCGCTGTCTGCGGTGCAGGTGTCGACGGCGGACTGAAGGTGCGCCACGTCCCAGCCGTTGATGAAGTCGCCGTGGAAGCTGGTTGCTGTCAGTCATGGTGGCGTGGTTTGGGCAGGGGGAAAGTGAGCAGAAAGAGGGAAGTGGAAGGCTGCTCTTGAGCCAGATATGATCTATTTGAGGGCAAGCGTTGAAGCACAGTGGAGAAGAGAAAGGAAGAAAGAAAGGAGCTCACCCATAGCCTGTAGCATCCCCCATGGACCACACAAACGGCTGCTGGTTGCCATACCACATGTCCGCGAAATCCGGCGTGTTCCAGATGATCTCGTAGAAAAGACTGACCAGATGCACTGGGTGCGTGTCGGGGCAGCTGCCGCTATTATAGGCCCCGATTGGGTACGCCATGTGGCTCTTGTGGTCTGCGCTGTCGAGGTTCTTGCCGTCCCAGCAGCTGGGAAAGAAGACCTGCGACCGTAGGCCGTTCGGGCAGTTGCGGGTAGGGAAGTTGTTAGTTTCCTTGGTGGCAGGGCCCTTGTAGTCAAGGCACGCGTAGGAGACGGCTTGGGTCTCGAAGTCGGTGCCGCCAGAGCGCTTGAAGGGATTGCCGGCGACCATGCGGAAGCCTTCAGGGAAGGCCTTCAGCTTGTCGTTCTTGGGACCGGGACGTTGGCTGGATGGTGAGTCAGATTGAATAGCTGAGGGGGGAGGTAGGTGGAGGTGGGGAGCTTACAGGTAGTAGACGGTAGCTCCGCCACTTTGACCGACACTGATGAATGTTCCATTCTCGGCTCGGTAGTAGAGACGGGGAGACCAGTAGTTAGAAAGGTCCTTTTGGACGGTGCATGAGGAGCAAGTGGAGGTTTGAGTCTTTGCATAGTCCATATCAGCGCTGGTGAAGGCATTCCCACCCATGATGGTATGCACGTGGCCGGAGACTTGGTCAGGGCTGATGATAGGATCTGCTCTTTCATTCACGAGTGGTACTTTGCAAGGGAGACGCCAGAAAGCTGAGACAGGGTTTGCAGAAAGAGCCAGGCCAAGGCCGGCTAGCAATGTCGAAGTATGCATAATGAGTTCAGTAATGAGTGATTCGTCTTCAATGCAAGCAAGGTCGTCGAGTAAATATCAAGAAAGGAACGACAGTCGATCAAGACCAGGTTGAAGGAATGTTCTACGCTTAAGCGTGAGGAAAAGAGTGACGCTGTCGTAGTAAACGAATGGCGAGAATCTCCGACTCTCCAGCCTACAGAAAAGAGTGAACAAAGAAATATAAGAGAAAGTATCGTGAACACAGACGACGGTGAAGAGAAAACACAGGAGGGAAGTGAAATGAGAGATACGTATATAACAGTCCCACCAGCGGTGAGATTGCACGGAAAGCCATCAAGAGTTCCAGACAGGCTAGCCTTCCGTCGGGCGTCTGGATAGGCGTCTCCTTCGGGAGACGGATCGCAAAAAACTTTGGTTCAGGACTCAGGAGTGAGGATTGCTATCCTCGGTGTGAGGTGACGCCCCTCAGGTCTGCATGCATCGAGGTGGAAAAGGCTGCATGGAGGGTGGGTTTGGGGTCGAGGCAAGCCAATCGGTCGAGGCTAAAACGAAACAAAACAGGGGTGGTTGGCACTCCAGAATAGGCTGGCCCGGCGCCAGATAATCGTGGAACGGCTAAGCTAGGCAGTCTGCCGGCGCGAACCACGCTTCTTGGGCAGAGAGCTCGTCCCAGTGGCGCTTGGAGCTTGGACGTCCTGCAATTTGGCATGTTCGGTCATAGCCGCCGTGATGTAGCATTTGGCGGTAGATCTCGAAGCCATGTGGATGTCAATGACAACGTTGGCATCCGATAAAGACAAAGAACTGGAGGTGTATTCAAACAATTTCGGATTCTTCGCAAAAGCAAAGACATTCTTCAGCTGGAGGAGGGGCCAAATACACGATGTGGGTGTCTCCAGAGATGGAAGCGGGTTGGAAGAATACGATGCAGGAACACGCAGCCTTTGTGGCGCCTGCAGGCCTCCCGTCGTTGTCTTCTAGTCCAGCTCTAGCCACGAGGTCTTCGTCACGTCCGTACGGTTCAGGAAATTCGAAGATCCAAAATGTGCGTCCCTGGCAGCGCTAATGCAGGAACTCAGGATCTCTGCCGTCGGCTTATCGTTCGTTCATCCCACTTAGTGCAGGGTTCTAGGCTTAAGCGAGGAAACGCTCGTTTCTGATGAGATCGAAGGGTTCCCACGATCCCTCAGCTGCATCCATTGAGGAGAGTCGGGCATGACTCGCAAATCCTGAAGAGTAGAAGTCTTTGAAGGATGGAGATTGTATCGAGGCCACGTTCACGGGAGTAGACCGCTGAATTCCAAATGAGCAGTGAGCAGTCAGTGCACGTCTGTCAGTGAAATCGGTTGTCCCCCGAACCATGGTTTGACTGTTTCATCCTCTGCGAGCGAATTTCGGACCTCGCAGAATTTGGATACCTTACTCCATATGCAGCCGTCAGCAGCATTTTTCGTCCTCTTCGTGAAGGTTGCGAAAGCAACGGAAATTGCCGCCCGCACTGGACATCAGCAGAACATTTTCCGCGAGTTTGTGGCAGTCCGGGGGCGAGAACCTTCATCGTCAAGAAAAGCTACCATTTAGGATTTGAGTTGGTGACACAGGCTCCCGCACAACCCAAGCCGGCCGGTTGCAGGAAAACGTGGCGTCGCTGTGTAAAGCTTGATAGATGATAATCTTAAAAAGCTCTGTGGCAGTAGGTATGCAGGCATGAATCTTTCAGCGGGGCTAGGAACTCCTCCATTACAAGAAGTTCAAGTCATAATCGTACAGGCTATTATAATAACAGGCGGCTAAGAGCGCCGTCGCCACCAGCTTGCTGAACTTCCGACCTGAATCGCGCCCTCCAAGCCCAATAATAGACCAGAGGAACCTTGCACACGACCAAACGCCAGAAGCCCAGTAGTCATAAGGTTAGAATGCCATCAACCGACCAACTTAATCACACGAATCTTGTTCGCGTGTCTCCATAAAGCGCCTGCGTAGAATAACGATATTAGAACAACGATGCGATAAAACCCCCGAACGCCGGCGCCATTGATCAAACGTCCATGCTATCCTTGATCTCTTCACTTATGCCCCTCATCGTACCTTTACTTACACTTCGAGCACTTCGAGCATCTTCGTCCGAGAGAATGAAGTTATCCTGCTCATCCACTAGAGGTCTCTTCTTCGATAAAGGTCTCAACTCTGGCGACTCGCTCTCGAAGAACGGCGGCTGCATGTTTTCTTTACGCTTGTCCTTCAAGGAGATCGGCATCTCGACGACTCCCTCATCATCGTCATCCTCAGCCACTTGTATATCGTCACGGTCGCCAAGCCAATACCGGGCTCTTTTGCGGGCACCATCGCCATCGGGAGTTATCCACCCATCGGTCTCCTCATCCCAAAACCGTTTTTGCCGAGGCGTTATTGGCGTTGGTGCATTTGGTGAATGGCTCAAGATGCTGATACCCTTCACGTAGAGGTAGCAAACCCTTTTGCGCAATCTGTTGAAGAAAAAGTAGTTCAAGCTCCATACAGCGCTCTCGTCACTGTCTTCAAATGGATCTTCACTAGGTGCAAATCGGTAAATGCTGCACTCTTTCAGGCTCATCTGCTCATCAAGCAGACGCCACGTTTTGGGTCCCCAGGCATGACCAAATGGGCCGCTTGCAGATGGCATCGTATATCCCGGAACGGATAGGAAGGTTGTATTTGCTTGGGGTCGGAGGTTGTAGATCGTTGCGTCGATATTGTTGATAACATCTCTCAGACTCTTTTCACGCTTGAAGTCCTTCGGCCGAAGCACTTTGGAGAAGTCGTAGTCTGGATGGCTTGCGTTTAAGGTTGCGACAAGATAGGCAAAGGTACGGCGACTCGATATTTGTGACAATGGTCCGAAGGGAGAGGAGTGAGAAAGAATGCTGAGTGATTCGGCGGCCAGAGATGCTTGGGGAGTGGGTAAGGAGTTAGAGAATTTTAACGCCGAGTCGTACTGCGCCGCAAGGTCATGATCAATAGTCTTGTAAAGCTTTTTGTCTGCTCCTGCTGCCTTGGTTGTGTAAACATCACAACTTCCAACTACATGTAAGTCTGCGGTATCAAAGTTGAGAGCGGCGGAGACGACATCAAGATTTGGGTGCGGTAGGAACTAAGATGACAGTGTTAGCCCATTATTCCAGGGTAGCCTGATTTCAGTCTCGGTTGTCATGAGGCGATCCATCTGCTGCGTACCTTCATATTGAACTATCACTGATAGCTGAATAATTCCGAAACTTGCGCATGCGGGCTGCAGTAGCTTACGGCGCGACAAGCTTGACTAATAAAACGCTGGGCTTCAAGATGATATTACGTATGGTTCTCCACACGAAAGGTAATGCAAAGTCGCAATTGCTAGGAGCGCAGCAAGAGGTCTCCGGTGGCGTGATGCTTCTTTGTTGTTCGGCGGAGGTTAAGCCTGGCGGAGCAAATCGGTCATCAACAAGATCTGTCCAAGCTGGCGGCAGAGACAAAGCCTAGACGACTCGAAAAGCCAGACGACAAGCGTCTAGCAGGCAGACTTGATGGGATAAATCATGTTCGCCGATGGAGAGAAGTGTAGTTGTTTGATGCGACAAACATAAGCGCAGTTTAGCGGAGGTGTTGCGATGCCGAGATCGCTGCCCGCATTGTCACGTGACTCTCGGCCAATAGCGTTTCGGAATTCTGTCACGAAGTGCAAAATGGAGGCCAACAGATCGCAAACGTGGCACTGCGGTTAGAAGACCCTTCCTTCAAAAAATATCTGAGTCCTCTCCAAGGTCGATATAGCCGAGGTCTCAGATGAACTGCCAGCTCCCCTGCCTCAATTGTCGGGGACATTACGCCTGTACGTTAGCTTTCTGACAACGCCGACAATCGAGCTCAATTAGCTGTCACGATGAGCATAGAAGCGTAGGCGATTGAGATGAACGAGTGGGAATCAAGACATACGAGACAAGGATATTGGGTTGCGTTGAGGTTCAGTGGCTCACAACAAAATTTGACATGAGGGAATGGAGTCAGCGCCGAATACCAGGTTTGTGAATGCCAGTGGCTCTTTCCAGCTATTTAAAGAGCATGTAACGATGTTTTCATCGCTGCCATACATGATATGACGCCGATTCTCCCGAAGCTCTACCCCGGGCTCGCGAACAGTATGCATCATAGGTGTGGCGAGCCAAATCAATCTAGCTGCAACTCAAAGAACCCCCAGTTGTTTCAGGGCTGGTTCTATTTCCTGAAATTAATCGGGTCAATAAATTTCTAAATCACAAGACAGAAAGCCCACGAACCGTCTGACAAAACAGGGGAAGAGGAGGGAAAAGTTAGAAATACCGATGTACAGAACGCCACTGCCGCGTCCCACCCTTCAAAGGCTCCTCTAGAGATACAAATCCCAGCTCGATATATTACATTATCTTTGTGATCTCTTCCTCGACCTGTTGAAACAACAAACATAAATCAGTCAGAGCTTGGGTCAAAACAAGAGAGACAATGCGGCTAGATTTGTAGTACAAGCAAACATTGTGAACGAGATTCCTCCTTCTCAAATGGCTTCTGATCACCAAGGGGAATATAATATGACCCACCTCCATATCCTCTAAGCTGTCCTGCTGACTGATACATCTCAGCACATTCTTCTTACTGCTTTCTTGCATTTCCCCTGCGAGCAAAAGCTCGTCCAGGATGAAATAGGCCTTCTGGAAGTTGAAGATAATGTCCAATTCGCAGACATTGCCATAATACTTGTCCATCTGTTCAACATAGCGGTGGACAATTTCTAGGGTAATGAGCTCATTGTCGGTGGAGCTACACCCGGCAATAAAGAAGAGGGAAGCATATCGGCGGTAAACTACTTTGCTATCTGCATATTGAAAGTCTGTGTCAGCACAAGATAAACTGAAGGATCGGACTCGAAGATGTGTCTGGCTCCACTAGTTTTCCGAACATTAAAAGTAACACAGGCCACAAACCTTTGTATTCCAGAAAATTACACATGCGCGTCCTGCGCGACAGCACAAGTTGAGAAACATCTTTGATGATCTTCGCCTTCTCTTTGGGGGAGAGTGTAGTAAACCATTTTGCCAGTCGCTGGAGACGAAATTTGTGCGGTCAGCGTCAGCTGCAAGGTTGGTTGGGTTGGCCACGGGGGTAGCACGCACAACTTTTCCCTGCCTCGAGAGCAGGATGAGGTAGCTATTTCTCGATTATCTCATGCCTCAAAGAGGATCTTGGGCAGCGATACCTGATGGGCATCCTGCTTATGAGCGCAGGAGCCGGGTAAAGGTGGTGTACTTGGAGAAGGTTGCGGTGAACCTTGATCGTGTGGAAGAGCCAGACCACCGCTGTTCTGCGGGGCGGAAAAGATGCCTCCCATGCCCCACCAAACTCTCGCCTCGTCTTCTCACTTCAAGCTCTGCTTTACTGTACGATTGTGAAATCCTCATGAATGCCATTCTTAATACTATGATATAATTTGCTGCTTTCTTCAAGTCTTCGTAATGTGAATATTGCCTCTCTCCCAATTGCCTACTCTGCTCTGGCCAGCCTTGGTCCACCGTTACCATGAAGCTCGTTCTTTCTACTTCGTACGCCCCGCCCTCATTACGGGCAACATAGACTACTCACATGTCCGTTTTAGGAATATCATGAATGGCGGACCGTCAATCATCCGACGGCCGCCGGCTCAGAAGTCCAATATCGAGCTCATCAACTCATTCCGCGCCAATTTCCTGGCCTCGCAAAGCACCACCTCCGCCGCATCTACCACAAGTGACCCTTCCAAAATCCCTGCAGCACCCTACTCGACAACGACTGCCCAAGATGGCGACACACTGTACATCCCCATGCACGCACCCACACCCCTCTCCGAGCCACGAGAATCCTACGACATCACATGCAAGCTGTTCTACCTCCCGCGCATACCGCCGAACCGACGCTGCCAGCATACCAAGGAAGCGATAGCCCTCGTGTTGAAGGAGTTGGGTGTCGAAAGCATAGACCTGCTAATTGTCTCCTTTCCAGGCATATCCTTCGACGCAGATGACGACGGGGAAGAAGAGATAGAGTATTCAGACGAGGACAGCGCGGACGAGAGCGTAGCAGATAGCATGGACACAATGGCGACAACTTGGCGAACACTGGAGAATCTGTACGAGAGGGGGACGATCGCGCAGCTCGGTCTTGCGGAATTTGGGTCGGATAGGCTGGCGAAATTCCTCCCAAATGTCAAGATCAAGCCCAGCGTTGACCAAATCAATGTCAAGGATTGCTGCGTAGTGCCGAAGACATTGATCTTATTCGCGAAGCAAGAGAAGATCGAATTATTAACACACAATGATTGCACAGATATCTTGCCGCGCGGGACGACGAGAGAGCTTCTTGGTCCAGGGGAGAAGGGTGCTGGCGTACTAGCTGCGACGGCAGATGGCGATGATGGAGGACTCAAGGGTGATATCGAGCCGCAATGGGTGATCAAGTATACCGCTGTGGTGAAGGACCGTGGCGTCATCGAGAACAAGGGGTATTTTGCCGTAGCCCAGGTCGGCGACTGCATTGAAAAGCGCTCGGATGAGTTCAAAAGTTGACGGTTTATTGTTCCGGTTTCCAGTCTTGAGCCAGGCGCTGGTAGGGAGGTCGTATTGTGTTAGCAAGCATTGTAAAACCCTCTTCCAGTAAAGATCAAAGCGATGCCCATCATTCGACTCAGCTCACCTCATCCCACCATGCTCCTCTTCCTCCCCCTCAATCTCACCTCCTCGAGCCTCTTCAGCACCACCGAGCTCGCCTTCGCTCCCAGCCCGTCTTTATACCCCTCCAACACCTCTTCCTCAAACAAACTCTCCTGCTTCGGATGCGTCGACCCAAAAGCCCTCTCCAGCACATACAGATCCACCGCCCGATCCTCATCCTGCACCGACTGCGCCGCCAGCCCAAAATCAATCAGCACAACCTCCCCAGTTAAATCCACTTCCTCTTCCTCCCCCCCTCCCCGTCCTTCCACGCCCGCACCATTCACTTCTCTCCTCCCCCCACCCCTAACCATAACATTACTCGTCGTCAAATCCCCATGCACGGCCCCAACCCCATGCATCCTCCCCACAGCCCTCCCCGTCCTCCTCAACAACCCTCTCACCCCTTCTTCCTTCCCTTCATGTCCCCTTCTATCCCCCCTCCCCAACATCGCCCTCAAACTCCTCCCCCCAATCCACTCCATAAGCACCCACGCCCCCTTCCCCTCCGCCGCCCAGTCCACCGCATACACCGCCGGCACGCTCACCCCTTCCCTCCGCAACCTGACCAGCACCCTCGCTTCAGCGAGCACGCGGGCCTTCGTCAGCCGCGCGTCGAGCGCTGGGTGGCGGTACTTCTTCGAGGGGCGGATCTTGAGCGCTGCCGGGCAAGAGGGGGAGAGGTAGGTGGTGCGGAGGAGGTGCGATTCGGCGCCCTGGTAGACGGGGGTTGGTGGGGGGGAGGTGTTGTGGAAGGGCGGTGGGAGGGAGGGGAGGGCAGTCGTTTGGGGGGTTGAGGTGGAGGAAGGCATCTGTTGCAAGAGGTCGGCCCGGGGTTGTAAGGCAAATTTCGGGAGACTAATAAATGTTTTCTTGCTAGGGAGGAAATTAGAGTCTAAAGGATCAATGGATTAAAGGTTCCAATATTCTGGAGAAAGGCTAGTGGAGTTGTTGGATATGGAGAGGAAGCATGCGACAAGAAAAACGCAGGTTATTTCAAGTCATAAGAAGACGGGTCGCTAGTAAATATGGTGAACAACATATCTGCAAGAACTCCGAGATTATTGACTCTCGAGTTCTGTAATTTTCAATGTGCCACGAGTCGAGCACAGATATCCTACCTTATGTGGGGAAACAAGCTGCATATCCGATCCGGGTAGTTGTGACTGCGGCCAGCCGCCGGGGCGGGATAATAACAATTTCACCACCCCACTTGCCATTTTCAGGGATTCATGTTTCTTGGAGTGCGGGATAGGTTTGGAATAGGACCCCAGGGGAGACTTTGTTGAATCTTTGAAAATAACAATCGCTGGGTTGCTCTTGACATTGAGAAGTGCATATGATTTCACAGCTCCTAGGTCTCCAATCGAAAGGGTATTTCCCGAAGTCCTCTGCCAGTTCTATTGAAATGCTGCATCGTCCCATTACCAATGAATATACACCTTTATATTCCATTAACCAAACCCATTCCCCTCCCAATCTTTCTGGCCATCCACCGTTTCCTAAAACCTTCTCGGGCCAGCTCTCTACTCCGTCTAGCCCAGCCATCGATTCCTATCCTTCCCCGGCCCAGTGCGTTCTGCAAGGCCCAGAGAGCCGCCTCAATGCCACGCTCATCACACACCACGTCATACAGCTGCCTAGCCACAACTGTGGGAGGGACGAGCATCTCATCCACGGTTGGCAGATCGTTTGCTGCGGAGCGAGACCGTGCAGAGGATATAGTTTGATCCGCGGATGCAAGCGAAGAGTGAAGGGTGGCAATGTTTGACTGAAGTGTGCTCTGAATTTGATTCAGCTGGCCGATTTCGGAATTCAAAGTGGCAAGCGCTGTCGAGAGTGCTTGACTTTGTGCGTAAAGTGGCGCCAAGGCGGAATTGTTTTGGGAAACTTTCTGATGGAGAGTCTGTGTCAAGACTTTGGATACGTGGGAGCGGAGTGCATCTTTTTCTGGGTTGCGAGGAACAGGAGGCGCGGGTAATTGTGATGAGGTCGTAGGAAGAGACACGTCGAAAGGAGAAGATAGCAGATCGATTGGCTGAGGTTTAGGCAGCATTGAGGTTTGAGCTTGCGGGAAATTGTGAACTTGGCTTGGATACGCCTGTTGTGCTGATGGGGAATTATACAAGGGGTTGAGAGGAGGTTGGTGTGGTGAAGGTGCAGCGGAGGACTGTCGTAGAGGAGCGGCCGGTGAAGATGGGCTGGAGATGCTAAAAGGTCGTTGCGGTTGAGGTGATGATATCGGTGCATGAGAGGACACAGAGTATTCTTCTTGCTGTCGTGGCGGTACAAATCGCGGATCCATGTAAGTGCCCTGCTGGTACTGCGGTTCGTTTGATCTTTGCATTTGTTGAGTGGTGACTGATTGGCGTAAACTTGTGCTATGCTGTGGCCAGTTGAAGTTTGGCAAATTTGGTCCTACAACGTGCCCGTTGCCTTGAGAAGGACTGGAGATAGGGTTTGGCTTGTCTGGTAAAGGCGGGGGTCTGTCATAACGACTAGGTGTGGACGGCTCTGCCCCCGGTGGATTTTCTTGGTTGGTGTATGGCTTCGGTGGAGGCGGTGGAGGACCTTGACTTTCTGGCGTCTGGCTTTGAAATTGGGGTGAGGATCTTTGGAGTTCGTCCGGCAGAGGTGGCCGCGGAGGGGGATCAGAAAAAGACTGTTGAGGCATTTGAGATCGTGTCCTCATCTGCTGTTTCGCAATGACTGGCGGTTCTTTCGCAAATACATCTGATAAGATGAACAGAAATTCCACAGTATTTGCGCGCTATCGGATATCAGTCACCCACTGCTATGACCTCTCTAGTATTGTTCACATACATCCCATGCTTCTCCCCAATGTGCTAGATAGTGATGGTATATTCTTCCTTCACCGCTTACATGCTGACCAGGGCGTACCATCATGTCATCCGTTGGAGTAACATATGCAATCGGTGCTTCTCGAGGATAGGCATGTGGAATCCATAATGCTACCGGAAATCGATAGGTTGCGCCTCGGAAAGAAATTGGTAGTGTACCCACGAGGTGAAGCAGAAGGGCAGATGCTCCATTCTCGAATGCTGAAGTGCTCAAAAATCAGTATTCTAGCTCAAATAGAGGCACACTGGCTACGTACTGTAGACATCTGTTCTAGGAGAAAGGCTGGGATAGTGCGAGAGTGTGCGCGCAAGGTCTGAGTATGTGCGATTCGGGTCTCGGTAGTCCTTAGAACGTCAGTGTCCATCTCCGATATTATTTCAGAAGAGTCCTACTCTTCCAAGAACGTTCCAAAGCCAATTCAGAGTTCCCTGTGGAACGGCCGTCATCTCGTGTTGCTTTCAAGAGATGCAACAGGCGGAGACGGTTCCGTACCCTGTGCCATCTGCATCTCCACCCCGCCAAGCTTCTATCGATGGCAGACCTACGGTCCTCAACAAGTTTACGGCATACGTCGTACCCCTGCATCTTTGATCCAAAGGCAACACTGATAGTCACCATACGCATCGAACCTCCCATCTCACCTCAATGACCGGAGCCATCTGGGATTCGGGGGCCACGAAGCATACCCACAAGTCCAGCCTGAGGAGTTCTCTCGCTTTGTGCCTTGCTAAGGTCGATAATCAGGTACTCACTTTCAACAAATTGAACGGCCAGTCTTCTGAGGTCCTGCCTGCAAGGCAAGGAAGGCGATCGCGTTGGACCAAGGTCCTTATAGCAGCTCAGCGGCTAGGCAAGCTGTGCGTTCGCACTTTTAGTTTATCAGATCGTAGACAATCAGAGACTTGTTCATCTCGGCAACAGCTGATTCTTCATAGAGCAGTGGCACAATATTCAGCACTTTGGCCCCGAAGGCTTGACCAGACGGTTTCCTAGATCTACTTGAATTGATGAGCACAGATGTAAATCTCGGTATATAAGGTTAAATTCCACGCAAATGAGTCTTCAAGTAACACAAGTTTCTTCCAATGCAAACTTAAGTTCGCAAAAACCTGGAGTCGCGGCTGTTTCAAAATGCCTCGATCCACAACTTTCATAAACACCTGAATCCTCGCTGGCCCACCCATCCTTCCCTTGGGAACCAATCTCAAGGTTATCGACTCCTATATAGCCTGCGTCTCCACCGCTTTTCCCTTGTCACCTTCCCAAGACCATATCGTTGTCGACGGCCATAACACGATGACTCTGCTCCCTAGTTTCTCGACGCGCACTCCCACACCAAGATCGAGAATCTTGCGACCGCTCTTAGGTTTGGCGTGGCAACTGAGCTCGAGATTATGGGCCTCTGGTGTTGAACGCGAGTAGCATGGGGATGACGCCACAGAAGATGGTTGAAGATGAAACAGTAACGGGGAGACTACAAGAGCCATGGTTGAAGACACTGGCTTCATGCTTCAACACGTACCTACAGGGAAGCTTTGACGACAACTTGAAGACGGTCAAGGCGCTTCATGACACTGGAGTCGATATTCTCGTCGAGACGGATGTGAGCGTACCATTACGAGAGTTTGGGGGCTGGCACATGGTGCAAGCGTACATCACGAGATGCAATTGCTCGTTAGGGCAGGTTTAACACCCATAGAGGCAGTGAAAGCGGCTACCAGTGTGACTGCTAGCAATTTTGGCTTGTATGATCGAGGAAAGCTGGAAGTTGGGATGAATGCCAGTCTGGTGCTCGTTGAAGGAGACCCAACCACGAATGTCACCGAGCCATTGAACGTTAAAAAGGTTGGAGACAAGGTGCTCAGCTTGAACAGTCGTAGATTACAAGGAACTTTGTAGTGGAATTGAAACATTGGCAGCAGTTGGTAGAAAATATGATGGATAGAAACGCAAAAAGGGAACAGAAAGACCAGAAGATAGAAGATGTTAAAGTGTAATAGAACAAGGAACAGAAAGCATCTTTCCAACGGAATCAAACCTTTTTGAGTGTAGTTCGCGAAGACGCCATGAGGATTCTCACAGCCATAACACAATTCTCGTAATACTTAGCGGTTTCTCGGCATGGCGAAACAATCGTGGCAGACGAGTCTCTCCAACTCCATAGCTATACTTCTATCCATGTTGCATGCGATCTAAGTCCAAGGTACGTGAACTCACGTCAGTGCCATAAGTGAACCTACGCCGAATCTTTGCGCCTCGTGGCGCATCGAGGATGGGGCTGAAATTGCCACCACTGCATGACCCGCTACCAAAAAGATCTTGGCCGCGGATAGACTGCTGTGACCGGACTGACTCTCGTTGCCCACATTCTGCCTAATCTGGACTAGTTCGATTCATGTCGCCCCGACGGACAGATTCAGGTCCGAACACGTGACCATCTCCAATGGATGTTTTTCCGACGGTGCCGACTGATCAACAGGGCTTTCGTATCGATAGCAAAAGGAGCCCCAAAATCGTCACAGACCGGGAGAAAGTGAGCTACGATTCAATGCAAGCACTCGCGACGCTGGTTTGAATGTTGTTCCGGGTTTAGAAGTATAAGAATGGACGGTAGGTACGAGGACAGGAGGGAGAAAAGCCAAACAACATTCTTCTTTGACTGCATATTCATATCCATTGTGCCATCAAACCGTACTATCACTCGACACAAAACTCGTCCAAAGGAACCAGAACATCTCCATATTTCCTTCTAAATCCATCCCCTCTACTCCAATTGCCCCCACACATATCCCCCACACATCACTCGATCGCCACCCACCAGAAATGTCCACAACCTCCCCAACCCTCGCCCTCTTCGGCGCCACCGGCGGCTGCACCTCCGCCCTCCTCGTCCACGCCCTCCGCTCCAGCACCCGCCACACGGTCACCTGCTTGGCCCGCAACCCCTCCAAACTCACCACCCAGCTCCTCGCCCAGGGCATCCCCCAATCCACCCTCTCGACGCGCCTCCTCATCACCGCGGGCTCCGCCACCAACCTCGCCGACGTCAAAGCCACACTCACCGCCGGCCAGCCCTCCCCCTCCACCGTCGCCCCGATCATCGTCTCCGGCCTGGGCGGCACCCCGCTCTTCCAGTGGAGCCTGCTGGAGCCCTTCACGCTCGACAACCCGACCATCTGCCAGGACGCGGCGCGCACGCTGGTCCAGGCGCTGAGGGACCTCGGCGTCGAGCGGCAGACGGCCCAGAAAAAACCGCTGCTGAGTTTCATATCGACGACGGGCATCTCGCGGGGCCCGGAGGACGTCCCGTTGCTGTTCCGCCCGCTGTACCACTGGTGCCTGGCCGTCCCGCACCGCGACAAGCACGTCATGGAAGAGATCTTCCGCGGCGAGGCGGCGCTCGGCAAAGACGCGGTCTTCTCTGGGTTCGTCGGCGTACGGCCGAGTCTGCTGATCGGCGGGAACGATGTGCAGGACAGAAAGGGGCTGGAGAGCGTGAGGGTGGGGAGGGAGCCGGAGCCGGCGATGGGGTATACGATTCGGAGGGCGGATGTCGGGGAGTGGATTTTCAGGGAGGTGGTGGAGAAGGAGGGGGAGGGGTGGAGGGGGGAGATCGTTACGCTGACTTATTGAGGGTGTGTAATAGATTGAGAGATTCGAGGGACAGGAATTGGCGTTACGTCTTTGGGATACGTTTGTGGTTACAGATGTCGTCTTTTTGAGGCTTTAGCTACTTGCTTAAACTGATGTAATGTCTTCTAAGTTCAGTCACGCTGCATGCTTCCCATAGTTTGGTTGATCCGCGACTAAGCGCTCAACTGACTTTGATTCTATGAATACATTGCTATAAAGCTCTAAGATTGAGCGAAGGGCTCTGAACCCTGGTCATTCAAGGTACGTTATCATGTAGTTGGCCTCAGAAACGCACTTTCGACCGTCGCTCCTCTAGCCCCTTCCTTTGCAACCTCCTCTGTCGCAGCAGCGCCATGCAGTTCCGGTCTCCGGCTATGTTGCTGGCAGGCAGCGGAGTGAGAGCCTGTTGCACAAGAGCAGAGGAAGAGCTCTATTGGCACGCATCAGTCTCATGCAGAGCCACAGCAACGGCAAAGGAATCTTGCGTGGCATATGCCTTGCAGATCTCATGGGAGCGTTGGTAAGAGCAATAAGCAAGGCTGACAGGCGAAGGGCTGCTGTCACTTGCCTTTGGCACTTGAGCCTGGCCGATCTGCCTGTGAAGCATTCTCGGCGCCAACCCGTTGCACTATCCTCACCCACCTCCTTCGTCTCCACTCTCCGGTTCTGCCCTGACCTCTTGCTTCCTCCCAGTCTCTTTGTAGCTTGTTGGACTTCTCCTTTTCTTTCTCCATTTTCGATTTCGATTTTCTGCTCGAGTCCACTGGTTGGCCCATTACTGAATAAGCATCGTCACCGTCATCGTCTTTGTTCGGTGGTGGGAGGTCCCAAACCCATCCACCAAATTCCTCGCTCATGCCCTCTCCTTCTGGACCAACTTCGAATTCGACGCCTGTAACTAGACGCTCGGCAACCCATTCTCGAGCCTCGAGATCCAGCTCCCATTTCTTGCTTTTCCAGCTCCAGCCATTCGGTGGTTGCACGTCTTCAAAGAAACGGCAGCCTCTTGGACGGTCACCTGATATTCGCGATGGAGAGAGAGGATCATACGGAGTCGGCGCAAAAACGAGAGGTTCCCATTCAGCGTACTGAGCTGTGGACAAGCCAAGAGGCTGAAGTGGACGATATTGTAATTCGAATATTTCGACTTCGCGTGTTTCAGGGTTCGTCGACAAAGTGATAGAGGAGACATCGTATAAAAGATTGGAAAGAGCGGAAAGGGATATTGGGATAGGGAGCGGGCCTGCTCGAACCCAGCCAGCATCAGGGTTCGAGCTCACTGCAGACTCTTGTTGATGCTTGTGTTTGACTTTTGCTAAGTAAGCCTGGACAGCAGGATGCCCAGCACATGTGACTCCGTAACCAAGGACGAGAAATATTAGGCGCCAAGGAACCACTTGCGCTATTATGAACAGTGCCGCCGTAAGAACGGTGAGGAAAAGGAACACGGTAGAGGATAGGGTCTCATTGCTAAAGTTGGTCAATGGGGCGATTGCTTTTACCGAAAGGTCGTGTAAGGCAGAGAAATCTGCCATACTGTTTTGTAGGTCCCGCATATTGCGGAAAAAATCTTTTGATGTTTCCGAAGCAGGTTTGATGGTTTTGGCCGGAGCAAGGGCAGGACCGTAATATGAGTATGGAGTTGTGGATGAGGTGGAAGCTGAGGCGGGAGGGGGAGGATGCCGTGCGAGAAATGCTGGGACCATAATGAAGAGGAGGAGGCTGGCTAGAGGGACAACAACCAGTAGATATGGATTTACACAGACAAACGTGTAGACGCTGAGGAACGAAAGGGTATGCGACGTTGTCTTCCAGCTAAAGAGGCGTATAAGCCGATTTTGAAATACAAAAACGATACCAATCCTGTGAGATTACAAATGTTAGAGTCTCGAAATCCGGCCATGGTGGGGATACTCACCTAGCATTGAAGCGGCGGAAATTGTTTGTCATTAGTGGAAGGCTGAAGGCTGGTCGCTGGACGTATTTAGAGGATCTTCGATCAATAGGCTTTTCAGACTCGCTGTCTAAGTCTTCGTCTGGTATGACTTGTGCGAATAGTCTGCGTCCCGTCAGTTCTCGCCAGCTAGGTCTATCCGGACAGTGAGAGCACACCGGCTAAAGAGGCGGTCCTGGAGGGAAGGACTCCCCGGTGCCTTGTCCTGGCGGCTATCGGTATGTTGCTGAATCTTCTCTTTCAGATGGGAGCCGGAGAGCTTCTTCCGCAGCTTCGCGCGCTTGCCATTGTGCTCACTTTCCTGGTCAGATGCAAACGAGCCATCGTCATCCGGAGCGACGGAGATGAGGGGTAGAGGCTCATCGCGGTTTGCAAAAGCCTCAGCCGTATATTCGTCCATCGCCGGAGGTCGGAATCGCTATGTGACGAATCTAGGAATCGAAGGCGTCGAAGAAGAAGCCGTTCAGTCGCGATCGTCAGTGGAGGAGTACCTTATCCTCTGGCATGAAGAACAGAGACGCTCAGATAAGTCGCATAGAAGGAAGTTTTATCACCGCCTAATTGCCATTCCCTGGCCATGTCAACGGCCGGCAAACAAAAGCAGGAGTCCCCTAAATGCTGTTATGTCCTGCAGCGTCGTTG
This sequence comes from Pyrenula aspistea, assembly GCA_021030945.1. Taxonomy (NCBI): domain Eukaryota; kingdom Fungi; phylum Ascomycota; class Eurotiomycetes; order Pyrenulales; family Pyrenulaceae; genus Pyrenula; species Pyrenula aspistea. Next base: position 43,511 of record JAGFML010000031.1, read on the forward strand.
TTCTGCAGGTGTAGAGGACGAATCCCATGCCGCGGCTGCTTGGGCGGGTACAAGGCTGAGCAACGCTTGGCAGCCTTTACCCCGGCCAGGAGATCGTTGCTGCAGGCCAAGCCTTGTGCCTGAAAGTCTGAGAGGGTGGTATCCCGCAGATGAAGCCCTTCAGGGGGAGCCGCTTCCAGAATAGCTCAATGCCTTTTCTATTGCTTACAGCGGCCTATGGTGAATCTATTGCCCCCTCCTTTTCAACTTTTGGGGTGGCCAGGCCCTTTTCCGTGTAGCAACCATCCCTAAACTGCATAGAATCGGCAGCGGATCAGGGGCACTCCCGCACTCAGTCCACTAGTTCGACCTTCTCGCTGCAGGTGTGGAGGAACGTGCGTCCGTGTGGACAGGCACTCGTGGGAAGGATGAACAGAGTCAATTCATGAACCGGTGGTTGGCAAGGCGGCCGCTTGAGAAACATGCGAGATCGAGCTGGCAGGCGTGTTTCGGATTGTTGTTATAATGACGGTGGCATAATGGCGCGGGCAATCAGCCGTAGCTTAATTGAGTGGTAGTCAATGCATGGCCATAACGGTCGTCACTGGTCCGGTCAACTCCTCGAATAAGGTTTCCCTAACGACAAAAAACTCCCTGTCCGCCAGCCCAGGGCCATGATCGGCGTTGCGCTCCCAATTCTACGCTTCTTTGTCCACAACCCGCACCTTTCCAACCCGCGACATCCAACGATCAATTGTGAGGCCGTCCCTCGTCCAGCTTTCGCTCTTGATTCCTGATTTCTGTCGGCGACTCACGTGTGGCATGTGTAAAGGCGGAGAAGGATGACAGCGTAAGAAGGTCGCGCCTGCACCGGGCCACCCCTCAGGCTTCGACTGGGCAAGAATCAGTGACCCTGCAGACTCCCAACGCAATCCCAGAACCCCGATCTCAACGGACCTCAGATGCACGGAGTCGATACCCCGCTCATGAATCAACGACTACCGCCTCGAGACGTTGTCTAGCCCGCAGCGTCGCCTGTTAATCGCCGGTCATGCCAACTCGAGCTGCTCCGCAGCAAACTGCTGCGAGCACAAAGAACCGAGTGGGCAGCGCGAATCTATCAAGGGCGTCCAATACCTCCCGCTCTGATGATTGGGACTCGGGTGGTACGTACCCAATTCTCATCCCTGTGCAGCAGGGTGGCTGCATCTCTTGTGCAAGCTAACGGAGATTGATCTACAGTGGAGGGCCCTGGCAAGAAAAGAGTGCAGAAAAGGTCGTCAAACAGTTCCATGAACGCTGAGCGCAAATTTGGCCCTGCTGCAAATACTCGGTACAACAACAATGTGGAAATCAAGTCTACAATTGCGAGTCGGAGAAGGCAGTCATCGATTGCAAACCAGAAAGAGCAGAAAGATCAGAAAGATCAGAAAGGGCCGATGGGTCCCCGCCCTCTGGACCTGCCCTATGGAAGAAGGCAAGTCCATTTCTGAACATACAAGTGCACAGCTTTAGAGAGATGAACTGACCGTGCGTCCGTCCAGATCTGCAAGCAACAATTCAGCTGCCCCAAATTCTACTACAACTACCGGTGCAAGTAATACTCGGACATCGTCTGATTTCCCACGCCATCAATCCATCAACAGCATCTCGCGCTTTAGTTTTGCATCCATAGCACCGGCATCAACCGACCAAACATCTACTTCACTTTCTGATGCAAATGAAGACCCGACGCGTGACTCAGTGGATGGATTCGAGCAGACATTTAATTTCGATGACTTCCACGAGAGTATCACCAATACCGAGCCGAGCCTGAACAGCTTCCCTATGCCGAATTCAGGAGGCAGTATCCCTGTTAGATCTTTACGAAACAAAGCTCTGGATGAGGAGGCTGGGATCACTGTTGGCAATAACAATAGAAAGTTCTCGGGTACGAGCTCCGTTGGACGAGCTGCTTCTCTTTCAAGGCGACTGAGCGGCGGATCCAATGTTCTGAGCAGGAGCTCCTCCAAAACAGAGCCCATGCAGTCTACAGCCGCGGCTGCAGTCCCCAAATTTCGGAGTCGAAGACAGACCAACTTCCCTCCAAATTCGTTTAACAATACCAACACCAGAGCTCCAAGGAAATCTATTGGACCTGGCACCTTTGCTCCTGAGCCAACAGAAAACGAGCCACCAAGACGTCGCCCTAGCATCGGTGCGCGAGCTTCAAGCGACGACAATCAAAAGACAGCAGGGGGCCTCTCTATACGCCAGACTAATCAGAATTCTGAAGGAAGACCAACAAAGTCCCTAAGGGTCACCACCAACCCTCGAGCCATGAAAGCAAAATCGCTCCAGCCTCCTCCAAGGGATTCGGCAGATCGCAATGAGGTAAGTCCCAAAGCTCCTGAAAATCCTGTTCTCTCACCACGCTCTCCTGGACGTTCCGTTCATGCGGGTAATGCAACACCCTCTTCTGCGAAGAGAATGTCAGTGTTGCCGCACCACGCAACAGGGCTTGGAGCAAGGACGATCAGCCCGACAGATGCTAGGCGCATGAAGCGGATGTCGATAGTGCCTCCGGCTCCTCCAATTCCACAGAGTTTTAATCCCAGAAGTCCACCCACGCCCCATTTTGATCCCTCTTCAACTCATTCGGGGAACTCGCTGCCCTCACCAGCATTGAATGCTCGGAAAAGTGTTACTCCATCGTCGTCAAGAACAACTCCGGATCCCAATCGCAAATCCTACAGCTCCGGACAATCTTTATCGTCGAGCACAAGCTATGGCTCGGTACGAAATTCGACGGTTGGGGCAAGTCAACGAACTTCCCAGAATCTATCTTCGTCACGTCTACCAACGCCAAAGCCGCGACAAGACGGCTTAAGCACTACTATAGAAGAAGATGTGCCCCCAGTACCAGCAATTCCGAAAGCCTACGAATCACCGCACAGTGAGGTGGAGCAGCCTTTTTTCTCCACCAGGTCCTCCAGTCTCCCCCAGGTCGACAGTCCGTACGCGAGCCCCATTGCCGACTCATATGTTGGGCTGCCTGGTTCACAAACTCCAAATGGCAGCCTTCCATCGTCTAGGAAATCCTCGTACAATCCGGAAACGGACCAGCACCCAACGCGAAAGCAAACCCATAATGTCAGTAAAAAGAATCTACAACCTGTTAGATTACCGCCTATCAACCTACTACCTTTGAGCACCCCAACTTCGGCGAAGATCAGAGCCTTGGAGGCGCCGCTAAGTGAAGAGGAGGATAGGCCCTTAACGCCACCAAGACGAGTAATTGCGAAGACTCCAAGCACTCCTATGACCGCGTCGAAGTCTACCTTCTTTGGTCGTTCCAACAAGGACAGCGAGATCGTTGCCATCAACACCCTAAGAAGCAGTAGCTCACATTTCGTTCTCCGGCCAGATTCATCGCCATATCGGCCTCCCAGTAGCTCAAGTTCGCACTTACAGTTCGGATTTGACGGGCATGGCCAAGGCTTACGAACAATCTCTCCCTTCGTATCATCCTCTGTTCCAAAGTCTAGTGGCGAATTCTCCAACTATATGCGATCGAAATACGCAAACGCTTCGACCACAAGGGTCAACGGACCGAGGGCGCCGACAAATGCTAGTGTCAGCAAAGAAGAAAGCCTCAGCCCGTCTGATAACGACAGCACACTTTCTGGCTTACGAAGGAAGCTAAGCTTGACAAGGAAGCGAAGTACTTCTAAGGCACGGGACAATAATATCATCGATACAGATCCTGCAGCCTATGACAACATGCCGCCTCCGAGACTGCCTGCGTCTGCGACCTGGGGAAATCTTACACAAAAAAGTTCCAGCCCAACGTCAAAGCCATCCTATCTTCGCTCTAGAAGGAAGGCTTCTGGCTCCAGCATTACGAGCAATTCCGCAAGGGAGCATAATCAAAGTATTAGCAGCGAACACAGCTTCAAGACTGAAGGACGACCTTCAATGGAATCTATGCGTTCCTATGATTTCCATCCAAATCGAAGCTCGTCTCTGTTAGCGCCTACTCAGATTTCGATCAAAACAAAATCTGGCTCAATGCCCAGCTTCCGCCAGCAGTCATTGGATTTGGACAGAGATGACATAGCTGCTGAAGATGAAATGAAGAAGTTGGGTTCTAAAAGAAAAGACTTTGAAACAGCTGCTCGAGAGCTTGACTCTCTATACGAGAAAGCCCATCCTAGGCAATGTGTAACGCCTGCTCAGGCGCTCATGCATGCCAATCTCAACATTTTCGAGCGAGGCGAGATTGTAGATTACTCCGAGGTTTATTTCACTGGAACCCGCCATGCGCAGAAGATTGTGGGGGATCTGAGCGCCGCTTCTGCAAACTTTGGGTATGATGATGAACGAGGAGATTACAACATTGTAGAGGGAGATCATCTGGCGTATCGCTATGAGGTCGTCGATCTGCTAGGCAAAGGGAGCTTTGGGCAAGTGGTGCGTTGCATCGACCACAAGACCGGTCTTTTAGTCGCTGTAAAGATCATTCGGAACAAGAAAAGGTTTCACCAACAAGCCCTAGTCGAGGTCAATATTCTCCAGAAGCTAAAAGAATGGGATCCTCAGAGGAAGCACAGCGTCGTCAATTTCGACCAATCATTCTATTTCCGTGGACACCTGTGTATATCAACCGACCTCCTTGGGATGAATCTTTACGAATTTATCAAAGCTCACGATTTCCGAGGCTTTTCTCTCAAGCTTATTCGCCGATTTACGAAGCAATTGCTTGGTACTCTGACCCTGCTTCATAGCTATAGGGTTATTCATTGCGACTTGAAACCCGAAAATGTTCTGCTTGCTCACCCCCTGCATTCGGAAATCAAGGTCATCGATTTCGGCTCAAGCTGTTTCGAGAACGAGAAAGTATATACTTATATACAGTCGCGTTTCTACCGATCGCCCGAAGTGATCCTAGGCATGTCGTACGGGATGCCCATTGACATGTGGAGTGTTGGCTGTATCCTAGCTGAGCTTTTCACTGGCTATCCTATTTTCCCAGGCGAGAATGAACAAGAGCAATTGGCTTGCATCATGGAAGTCTTCGGCCCTCCAGAAAGACATCTCATTGACAAGAGCAGTCGCAAAAAGCTATTTTTTGATTCCATGGGAAAGCCCAGGCTAACAGTATCGTCGAAAGGGCGGAGACGTCGACCCTCTTCGAAAGATCTTCGTCAAGCTCTGAAATGCGATGACGAGCCATTCCTGGACTTTATTGCTCGATGTTTACGCTGGGACCCAGCCAGACGTATAAACCCTCAGGAGGCAATGTGTCACGAGTTCATCACAGGTCAGAAAACGAATCTCAATCGTCGCGCAGCCCCTGTGTCGGCTGCTAATTCGCCTCTCAAACGAATTGGGTCTGTCAACGCGCCAGCAGGAGCACGTCCTCTCCCACAACCTCCTGCTGCAAGCTTGAAGAATGTCAATGTCACTAAGCCTGTAGACTCGACCGTTGGCTCACCAATCAAGGCTTCAGTTCCGAAAAGACATTCAACTGTGAGTGGGTTACAGGCTCCCTTTACTAGTAAACGGACCTCCAATGGGGCTGCTCTAACCTCGACGTCTTCCTTGCCGCGTGTCGCCGCAGGTCAGCGAAGTGTCAGTGGCAAACCCGACCTTGCAACTGCCGCGGCGGCAGCCAGCTTGGTGAGATAGGTCCTGTGATGTCAAGAGAAGGCGTACTGACCGAGGTTCTAGAGGTCAAGATAGCTTTCTGATACAAGCTTCAATCTCTCCGCTTTCCAACACGATACCAATGGCGATACATTGTATAATAATACTGGCGTTTTCATCTGCTTCGGCCGGTGGATATCTCATGAACGTTCCTGTCTTGAAAGATCTGGAAAAATGGACCACTTGAATGGTTTCTTGCGAGCTACCTACTTCTATACCCCATTCGTTGCGTCTTCATGGTTATGATACACTCATGCGTTTCTCTAATTTTGTCCTAACGTGGGCTCATCAAAATCTTATTGTGCCCTGAGTACTGTGCTGGCATGAGCGAGCGGCATTGACGGAGAATGACTGGCCAAACTTCCGGCCGACAGTATGTTATTCCATATCAGTCGGGGAGCAGGGAATAACGATCCAAGAGTTTAGAGGGCCACGGTGGTGGAGGTAGAGATTTTGTGGCCCGGCTCAGGCTGCAAGCTCGGCTGAGCGGGCAGGTATGGTACGAATTTATTATAGATAGCTTGTACCGTATCTAATCCTTCTTCGGGCTTAAGTTCCCAGCTTTACCTCTTCACTACTGCTTCGCACCTATCTCGATCTCATTTATGACTTTCGGAGTATATCCATATTGATTACACTACGTTCCTCATTTCTTACCCCTCCCCATCGTCCACACCGGACTCATCCTTACCAATAGTCATTAGATCTACCTATCCCGTGAGAATTCTCGATATCATTCTCCATTGATAGAAGGACAGTCATCGACTTTCAACTGACATGAGCACCGGACCTTCACCTCCATCTGATGAACACCTACACGGCTACTACAACAAGCTCTACATCGGTACGAATTGCACCCGAAAATCCCTCGATCTTACACCGCACATGTCAAAAGGCCGATCCCGAATCTAAGCGGAAAGATCTTGTCAAAGGCAACAGCGTCCACTGTCAACTCCGCAACTCAATTTCCGGCCGTGCATTTCAGCAAAAGCCACGCTATCAGCCATCATCCTTCAACCCCTCCCCCAACTCCACCGTAAACAGCACCTCCCGATCCGTCTCGACAACTGCTTTTCCGTCCCCACTCTTCGACACGCGGTTACTCGTGCTCAGCTGCCCGCCCATCCTTGTTGGCCACTCCTTCACGTCCCAATGAAGTCCCTCTGTGCTTATCGTCGCCGGCCCAGAGAGTGGGATGATACCGACGATCTCGCCGAAGAGATTAGCCGGGGGTCGAAAATAGATTGTCGTGCGCCCCACGGGCAGTGGGAAGGAGAGCGAGCTACGCGAGAGCAGGAAGATCTGGGCATTGGGATGGAGGAGGGAAGAGTCTGGCGGAGCGAGGAAAAGGTGGGAAAGTTGGGAGAGGGCTTGGTCGACGCGGCCGGAGAGGCCGCCAAGGGCGAGGACGGAGAGTGGTTCGTCGGTGTGGGAGCGGAGGTATTGGAGGCATTTGGTGAAGTCGGTGGTCATTTGGTCCGGGTCCTTGTATATGGGTATGGATAGTGAGGCATAGTGGGCGCGAACGTCGGGGTGGATGGAATCGAGGTCGCCGACAATGGCGGTTGGCAGCTAGTAATGGGTCAGCGTGAAAGGAGCCTCAATGGGGATAAAAGGGGGCGTATTCGAGAAATTATTGGATTAGGTGCTAGATAAACACATACCATTGAAGGGTCGTTGCGTCTTCGGGACAGGTCGTAGAGGCGGTTCGCTCCACCGTCAGCGCAAAGAACCATACTTGCTAGTAGGAGAATTATCATACTTGGTTCTTTAGAGATCACTTTGTGTCTCAGAGAGCTTACCATTCTTGCCGACCGCATCGTATGCTGATTCGTTCATAGGCACGTCCAAGATGACCAGAGCGTAACCATTTCCATCTGCGGACGCGCCAAACAGCTTGGGGAGATTGTATTCCATCTACGTTCTGACCGTTTTGAAGAACTTAAATCAGGAACTAGATATAAGGGAGACACAGGACGACTTTTATTGTAGGAGACACGTGCACTTTAAATTTTAGACACAAGGCAAGGGAAATCTAGCCACCTCTAACGTCAAAGGATACCTGTACACTAAAAGACGACGGATTTGGGACTTGATTCTATGCTCCCAAATTCTTGATCTATTATCCTAAATAGACAGCATCGAAAATAGTCCGGCTCCCTGATAGATGACGTTGATGAGTTCTCTATGTTCGGAGTCTAAAGTGGGTTGGCGGAAACTGGGCAGCTTAATCTTATTTAGAATCATGACTTCTATCACAAATAGCGAGTCTTGCTGTCTATCTAGATGCACGGGAATCGACCCACTGATTCTACCTCCACGTTCCAGAAACCGTACTATGGTCTAATTAACGTTTCTGTGTCACGTCCATCTCGTGCCACCACTGCAGCACGAACTCTACCCTGTCCGACAAACCCATGTCCTTGCCGATGACCTTGTAGTCGATATTCAAATCACGCAAGGTGTTGCAGAATGTTTCGTCAACAGCGAGCCAGTCATTGCGATTCTTCGGCATCAATCTCACACCATCGTCTGTTAGCCAGTCGCAGCCTGCTTCACAGACGAAAACCAGCCCATGCTGGAGGTGCTCATGCAGCGGCCTCCAGGTGGGCTGCTGGAATATATCGGAAGCGGCTTCCTCGCTAACAAACATTTTGGTGTAGACAATCGGATCAACGCCTGATCTATCCGAAATGAACCATAAACTTCCGTCGGCTTGCTCTGCTCTGCTTTGCGCATCGATGATAAGTTTCTGCAGCTGAAGAGCTCGTTCTTTGGAAGAGGTAATGTCATCAGCAGTGTAGCCGTGATCTTGCAGAACCCTTCGAGCTACTTCTTTGATGAATTTCGGCGCATCGATCACTTTGCCTTGCCATGTACGGTTCGAGTCATCCTTGAAGTGTTCCTGCAGTGCGTTCACTAGTGTTGTCTTTCCAGTGCTTTGGGCGCCGACCACATAGATATTCCTCGGTTGCCGACTCTCAATTTCCTCACCAAGGCTTTCATCGCTCAACCCGTCTGTTGGGTCATATTTCGAGTCTCTATCACCTGTGACCGTTGAATATTCGCTCATTGTCGCCGCAAGCTGCTGCAATGATCGAGACTTTCGAGTGATTTGGAGGTCTTGTGTAACCTTACGCTCGACGTAAGTGGATGCTCTTTGACGAACAGGCAACACTCATTTCACTCACAATTCATTCGCCAAACTTCACCGCCTGTGGCCGCCACTTACAATTCACCCAGAAGAGACCTTTCCGTGACCCTCTATGACGCTACTCGCCACCAAAAATGGCGAACCAGAAATGGACGGTGATCCCGCAGATCAGCCAGCAGGAGACCACATGGGCTTTTGACGTTCCTAAACTGCTGTCTGCTTCAAAGTCGAATACTTTGGCATTGATAAAAAATCTCTCGGTTGTATCGAATGCAAATACTCAACACGTCACCTTGAGTTTTGTCAAGTGTCAAACTAATCGAATCGTGTCAGCCGATCCACTCGATAAATTCATTCTCATTTCATTCTCGGTGGACTTTCGCCTTCGTGTTCCGTCTCAAAACGACCCGACGCAGACCGAAACAACATCATCTCGGGACTCGACTGAGTTCCTTACGAAGGTCTTGGAGAATGGCATCTCGATCAATGGCACCGCATATAACTTCTATGGCCATAGCAATAGCCAATTAAAATCCAAATCATGCTACCTCTTTGCGGCCACCAAGGAGGAAATTTCCTCAAAGGTTAATGGTCTAGGAGATTTCTCCAAAATCAAGACAGTTGCAAAAAAGGCGAAGAGAATTGGTCTCCTCTTCTCGGAGGCGGAGATGGGTGTTCATCTACACCCTGATCGATGTGAAGATGTCGCCGACATCCAGAACAAGGATTATAACTTTACCGATGGCTGTGGGCTTATCTCGGCGACCCTTGCGAAGCAACTGGTCAAGCGCACGAACATCTCTTTCCGCAATAAACGATATACTCCTAGCGTATTTCAGATACGGTACCGCGGATATAAGGGTGTGCTGACACTTCAGCCATCGCTTAAAGGAAGAATTCTGGTGCAGTTTCGCGATTCAATGCGGAAATTTAAGGATGCTGTTGACCTGAATCTCTCGGTCGTGGACTACTCTAAGGTGAGAATACTATCTGCAAAGATTTTGATAGACTGATCTAACGTCTGACATGACATCAAGCCCTATTCATGTGGATACCTGAATGAGGATATAATACTCCTGCTGCAAGTCCTGGGCATCACTGCAGAAACGCTTCTTCGGAAGCAACACAATTATCTGAAGTATCTGTCCAAAGTCGAGGTGCTGGATGCTCGCTTAGCATTTCAGTACCTGAGTTCTTGCAACCGTTCTGACCTTGCAGAAAAGCTGCTCCTCGAGGGAGTCGAATCTGTTGGAAGAGAAGTCCGCAAATTAGTCAAGAACGAACGTCTGAAATTGCTTGACAAGAGGGGTGACACGAAATCGCGGATCCTGATCCCCGAGTCAAGGCTCCTGTTTGGTATCTGCGACCCTTCTGGTATTCTGAAAGACGGCGAATGCTTTGTGAGAATAACGTCAGATCAAGACGGTAGTCCAAGAACTCTCGTTGGAGCGGAAGTGCTAGTCACAAGGAACCCGTGCCTGCATCCAGGAGATCTGCAGAAATTCACGCTGATAGAGAGAATTGAGCTGGCACACCTCGTTGATTGCATTGTTTTCCCAACGAAGGGAAAACGACCGAGTGCTGACATGATGTCAGGAGGAGACCTCGACGGGGATAGATGTACGTTACCATCTTCCGTCAAGATTTAGCCATTGATGCTGACGGTGGCAGTCTTCGTATGCTGGGATAGAGACATCGTTCCATCTACGGTCGCGGAAGCGGCAACTTATCCAGCACCAGCCGAGCAACTTAATTTCAGCGCCATCACAGACAGCGATCGAATCAAGTACTTTGCTGGCTACAATTCATCATCCATGGGTCAGATCAAGAATCTATATCTTGATTGGGCAAGGCTGAAAGGCGCTATGAGTCCGGAATGCCAACAACTGAATCGCTTATTTTCCCAGGTCGTCGACGGAGACCGAATGAAGATACCCGACCATTTTCGAGACTTACCTCTATGCAAGGATGTTCCTCCGTTCATACTCGACGTTTTACATAACGCGTCCACCGATTACCTCCAATCAAGTGACCGAACTTCACCAGAGGTTAAAGACCTCTCCTTCGACGCTCTCAGGCTTCTGAGCTGTTCTGACCAGCTACCATTTTCGGAGTTCGAGCTCATCAAGCTAGTGCACGAATGGTGTGCGAGAAACGATGAGGACTTAGCGGCCTTCTACGGATATTTCGATTTCAACTTGCTAAGTGATGAAGAAAAAGCTTGGGTATTAACAATAGTTCCACCAACAAAAGCAGCTTCGAGAATGATCATGAATGGCCTTTGTCAGTCTAGCATTCTTGATCCACGGGAATTGGTTCCTTTTAGTCTTGACCATCCGGGCCTAAGATGGAAACGAATATTTGATTCAACAAATGACCGGTTGGATACTTTTCTACATCGACTTGGCCAATCACTCGAATCGTTCCACAAGAAGCTGGTTGTCTTCCGATTAGATGAGCGAATGAGTATACTTATCTACATACCTCAGCAGCTTGACAGACGTCGGGAATGCTCCGTGGAAGGCATAGTTCGAGTCTTTGCCATACCACATTCGCAGGACGTAAGCTCTCCACGATACAAAGTCGCTCCTACAAAGGCCAATTACCGTCTATACTGCGATTCTTCTACTTTTCAGTTGTACGAATTGAAGAGAAGCAATACTTGGATATTTCTGACTCGCGGACCGAAAGATGATTCTTCATATCGGAACACGAAGAGCGCAGGCGATCGGCGAAGGCAGAAGCAAGCCACATTGAACGCAGGGTCGAACTTCGATTGTAGAGCGAGCATTGCCCTTCAAAAGATATCTGGAGATATTTCACGGCACATGGGACGAGTCAACAGACAAGGAATCCTCGGCGCAGTAAGTAGAAGACAAGACTCTCGCTTAGGTAAATTTAGCTGAAAAGTGTCAGGAAATTTATGTCATCAGCAATCGCGATCTTAAGGCCCTTCGTACGGTGGATCTGTGGCTTGAGTACGTTGACACGCAGAAGCGCATGCCCTTATTTGACGAAGAGACGCGCGAGTACAATGTCTCCAACCTAAGCACCATAGATTGGAAGACAGAACCAGCATACATCACTAAGATCGTTCGCGATGAATCGCTGGGCGACGTCGAGCTGATATCTTCTCGAGAGGAGCTGAGGAAACTCTTGTTATGGCTAAGAGACAAAAAAGAGTCAGTAAAGATTCTGTCTGTTTACGACCATCTGATGGCCTCTAATGTGCCTACGAGTGGTGATCTTGCCAGATCGTGTATTGTTGAAGAACTTCTGCGACTTCTTCCGGACGTCCCTTTCGCGTCGGCCAAATTTTTACAATCTAATGCTTGGAGGACCTATAAAGCTAGCTTTGAAGATCAAACCGCTGCTGTGTTTCCAAAAATCCTCGCTGCATTGATACTTCACGCCAACCTAGCGGAGGAGCTGACTCTTGATATCTTTGGTATTGTACTCGCAGAGTTAAAGATACTGAAGATTTCCCAATTCTCGGAGCTTGTCGAGCTGACTGCCCTTACCGGACCGTCCATTGACTTCGCCCTCGATGTATTCGTGAAGCATTTGCAGCCAGAGATGAGTCGGCTGCTGATTGGAACTCCGACGGCTATTGAACTTTTCTCTGATCAACTTTTCGGGGTCGCTTTGGAGCATCTTGCTGAGGCAAATGAGTCCAAAGCCATTGCTCCTTACGCCGTCAACTTAACCTTCTATGCCGATTCTGAAAGCGGTGTAATCGTTGAATGCAAGATGCGCATTGACGCGCCTTCGTCATTCTCTTTGAGATTGGGAAACCACATCAAGCTAAAACCGGCTGAGCCGCCCCTGAATCGGCCGTTGGAACGGTTGTCAACGATCGACGCAATAGTGGAAATGACAGAGCGTGGAATGGGAAGATTCCGATGTCTGCAGCCGCTGCCTGCACACTTTCAAAACTGTTCTTGGAAGCTACGAAATTGTGGGTCCTTTACAACATCGAAGACGATGATTGATGCTCTTGCAAGCTTAGCGATTGACAAGACAAGCTGTTGCAAGCTTTACCCGCAACTTTCAGCTCCCTTCAAGGAGACAGAAAGAGCCGAGAATGAACATCGTCTTATTTACCAGGAGGTCACTTCTCTCAATGCCAGTCAAAATCATGCGCTTGCGGCTGCTATGACCTGCCCGATGAGCCTTCTCTGGGGTCCGCCGGGAACCGGAAAGACACATACGGTGGTCGAGATCTTGAAGCAGCTGCTCATCGCAGAGCCAAAGAAGAGAGTGCTTGTTGCTGCACCGACACACAACGCTGTTGACAATATCCTGAGAAAGTTTGTTGAAAAGAAAGGACAGGTGAAGACGAGGACGTCGCCGATTCGTGTCTCCACTGACGTAAGCTGCCTGCTTGATATTTTGATCATTGCTAACATAATTGTTCAAGGTTCGGAAAGTTTCTAGCGAGCTACGGGAGTACACATGTGATGCCATGATGGGAAAGGACCTCAACCTCCACATGGAGTCGCGGAGAAAGGCACAAAAACGCGTCAAAGAAAGCCGCCTGCTTTTTACAACGTGCATTGGTGCAAATCTAGGCTTGTTGCGAGAAGAGCAATTCGAAATCGTCCTTATTGATGAAGCATCCCAGCAGACAGAAGCGACTTGTCTAGTGCCTCTAATTAAAGGATGCGAAAGAGCTGTAATGGTCGGTGACCACGTCCAGCTTCGAGCCACAACCAGTCAATATGCTCAGCTCGTGGGATTCGATGTTTCACTTTTCGAGCGCTTGTATCGCGAGAAAGATCGACCGGATGTGCAGAAGGTTATGCTTGACACTCAGTATCGCATGCATCGAGAAATCTGCGATTTCAGTTCAAAGGAATTCTACGACGATAAGTTAAAGACGGCGGTACCAGACGAATCGAGACCACTCGCTTTGTCCACGTTTCCGTGGCCTAAGTCCCCGTCCGGTCATAGCTTCGCTCGGAAAGTCTTCGTTCAATGTTCGGAACCCGAAGATCTTGGACGTAGATCAAAGAGCAACAAAGGCCAGACGACGCTTTGCCGAGACATTTACAGGCAATTGAGAACCTCTCAAGATGTCGATATACCGATGGCTAAGCAGTCAATCATTATCCTCACGCCCTACACACGCCAGATCGACTTGCTGAAGAAAACTTTAGGAAGCGATGATATCTTTAGCATCGATGGCTTTCAGGGACGAGAAGCAGATATCATCATCTTCGTTACTGTGCGGTGCAACGTACACCGGGAAATGGGATTCATGACAGACATGCGGAGATTGAATGTTGCTATGACCAGGGCAAAATGTGGAGTGATCATCATTGGCGATGAAGGGACGTTGGCAGGAGGGAATGATGCTCAAAGTGCTGAGGTCTGGAGCAGATTGATCGAGGGCTGTGTAAAGGTTTCTCACGAGCCTGCTGAATGCTAGAATAGGGGTTTAAGAATTGGGGTTGGATAAAGCAAGGCGTAGCGGCCAAAGGGCAACTCTAGCCGAACGTTCCTGCATCGGCGCCAATCCGGAGCTTCGAGAAAAAAGCTGGAGGTTGAGGTCATCAGTTCCATCACCCTTCTTCTGGCGCTTTTGTGGACTTTCTGGCCGTTTAGACAGCCATGTCACTAGGCCAATAATACTTTCTTCACACTCATCAAGTTTCCACCATGTTCCGCCACTCGTTACGCTCTTTACGTTCCCTTTCGCAACAAGCCAGGACTGCAGCTCCTCCGCCGCGCCGATTTCTAAGCACAGCACCTCCACACCAAAAGCCAAGGAGTTGGAAAAACGGCGCGGCAAGATGGGGCATTGCTGCAGCAGGTGTATACTTCTACAACACAAGTCCAGTTTTTGCCGAAGAGCCAGCCCGTACGTACAGGCATCGCACTCCGTCACCCGCCTCTGACAGCATGCTAACCCTCGCTTCTCAAAGCTCTGATCGACCAACCCACTCACCATGACGAATCATCCGCTCTCATAGCCCCAAAATCTTCCTCGGAACACCACACACCAGGCACCCCCGATGCGGCCGCCAACCCTTCCGACCTCCAAGAGGAAGCCTCCTCCGAAGGCGCCTTCAACCCTGTCACGGGTGAGATAAACTGGGACTGCCCCTGCCTCGGCGGCATGGCGCACGGCCCCTGTGGTGAAGAGTTCAAAGCGGCGTTCTCCTGCTTCGTCTACTCCTCCGAAGAACCGAAGGGGATGGACTGCATCGACAAGTTCCAGGGGATGCAAGATTGCTTCAAGGCGCATCCGGATGTATACGCGGGAGAGCTGATGGATGATGAAGGGGATGTGACAGATCAGGAGATGGATGAGGCAATGAGAGAGGAAAAGAAGAAAATTGAGGACGAAGTTAGGGAGAGGAGGGCGAGGATCGAGGGAGGGGCGGGGAAGCGATTGTTAGATGATAGTCCATCTTCTCCACCAGCGCCGTTGAGGAAAGACGACAGAAGGATAGACAAGACGGAGGGAACTACAGCACCGCAGACGCACACATCACCGCAGGTCCATCTCGAGCAGCAGACCGACCACCCAGCAAAACAACCCACCAAGGCAGCAAAATCTCAGTCGTCCGCCCAGTTCGACGAAGACCTCGAGCTCATGCCGAAGGCGTGGCATGACCAGCGCGACGCCAACCCAGGGGACACGCCGGGGGGCAAGAAGACCGAGAAATAATCGTTTTTTCCACGATCCCCTCTCTCCAAACGTCCCAATTCCTGCAATTCTGGCATAGCGACTGAGCGCAGCACGTTTCGGGGGCCCTTTTCCCGGTATAAGAGCTTAGCTTAGTGTATTTGTGGATAATGTACTAGTACTTATACGACAGACAGGTCAGACGCCCGTGAAATGAAAAAAAAAAGAAATTCCCACTTCCACTTCCTAAGAGCGGCTTCTGTCGATTCACGTTCACGGTCACGTTCACGTTCTTTCCCGTGTAGACGAAGGCACGGCATTGGGGCAGGATCTGAAGACATCAGACATTGATCAATGGAGTTTAATTTGGACTGGAGACAGGGGAAGCGAAAAGAACTATTAAGTGCGGGTACCGGAATTGTAGTACTATGAAGCTAGCTTCGAATAGGACGCTGCTGTCATATCAAAAGTAACAAAAATTTCGGAATCTATACCCATACAGGGGTGACATGCGTGAAGAGAGGAAAAGTGGGGGGTGGTATGTCATTCTGAACCAAGGAGCTGAGAACGTTCTTCCATCGTCGCTGCCGCCGCCGCCGGCGGCGGGATCACTACCGTTCGGATCTATTTCGTTGGGTATTTGTTCTTAAAGAGCCACCTGGATCGACCTTATTAGCGCCGTTCCTATCGTCCCTCAATCGTGGTGTGGTGCACTTACGAGCTCAAGAAAAAATCTCCCACCGCAATCGCACCCACCGCGCCGGCCACCGTGCCAACAAGCGGCCAATCCAGTTTGCCTTCACTGTACTTCTGATACGCGCCAAATCCTAACGCCGCTGACCCGATTCCGATCAGCAACGCGTTTCCAATCACGACCGGGTTATCGCTATTCTCCTTTAGGCTGGTGAACTTGTCCTGCGCCTTGTCGCCGGTGCTTTTTTCTTTCAGACCCGTCTTCTTGGCCGCGGAGTCGACCTTGTTGCGGGCGCTGTCCTCGGCTTCGCGTTCCATTCTCTCGGCCTGGGTGCGGGTCTTGACCGCTTGGTCGTGGAATGAGGAGCTGACGCTTTGGACCTTGTCGCTGTCGACGTCGATGAGGGAGCCGGAGTTGGAGTCGCTGGGATCGAGGGAGGGTAGCTTTGGGGCTCGGCTGCAGAGGGGGAGACAGGGGTCTTTAGTTTTGGGGTTGACTTGGGGTTGGGGAAATGGACGGAGGGTTGCTAAGTGGTGGAGGGGTTGCTCACGCCTGTACAGTACATTAGAGGAGTGTCTGGGGGAGAGGTTGGGGAGATGTACTTCTTCAGGAGATTGCTTGGGACCTTTTGCCGCGGCGTCGGCGTAGGACATGATCTGCTTGCCCACGAGACTGCGTTATCTACGTCGGTTGGGACGCAGGGGATAAGGTCACACTTGAGACTTTGAGGCTGAGGGTAGGAGAAAAGTCACACGGAGGATCGCAAAAGGGCAGGGATGCAGTATTTCGGGAAGAGATGGATGGAATGGGGGAGGAGTCAGGTGTGAAGCGATGCAGGAGGGGAGTGTTTGGGGCACGAGGAGGCCTTCCTTGATTGAGTGTTGGAAATGCCAAGCCATGAGGTCACCCGCGATCTTCAAAGCTTGGCGTCTGCATTTCACACACGCGCCTTTTCCTTATTATCATTACAAATGTAGGCTAGGACATCTTCAAGCCTTCAATAAGACTTCTAATCTAGGACAACACCGGCTCCTTGCAGTGTGGCCGGCTATTTGCTAGACGCTGCGAAAATTGTACAATATGTCACCTTTTCTAAAACAATGTCCGAATCCAGCCGGTCCCGTCACATGCCCACCGGAATAAACCGAGTCTCATTCGTGAGCACAGAGCTTGGGTTAATGAGTTTTGGATGCCACTATCACAACTGACAATTTGGCTAGGCTTGAGAAGTCGAGATCTCGCATCCGAAGACTGGTTGCTCGATCCTCCAAGTCCATAGCCGCTGGGCGTAACGCAGCATGGCGCCATACGAACATGGGCAGTCCGTCGATAGCTGGGTATGGAGGCGCATTTGGGGGTTCCTACAATTTGCCTCAACCAGTGGAAGAAAGGCAAAGGATGAGTTTTGAAGCTGCAAATGTGTCTGGCGGTCGTTGGCCGGCGCTTAGAAGCCGTTGTTATTTTAGTTCTACTGAGGCTGAAGCAAGGCTGCAAAAGAAATTTCGACTCAAAATTCTCGCCATTTCAGGACGACTTTTCCGACATCATTGCCTTCAAAGCTCCGCGTCTCAGCAAGTAGCGCTTCTGTCAGATGTGGTATAATTAATGCCGTTGCGAAGATCATGACCTCCACTCCGGGCAAGGTCTTGTCATCGAGCATACACAGTCTTACGGCATACTGAATGGGGTCTCATCTATTGAATCCGTGTCCTATCATAAGCACTTTGTATTAACCATGGGGAACTGCGGCAGTACCTACAACTTACAACGGTGTACCGCACGGGTAGCGGAACCACTGGATGCTGATCCTGGAATTGTCGGACCCGGTGTATGAGATTTCCGATTGGGTATTTGGAAACCATAATCTCACATTTCTCAGGTATTATTGAGCTTTTTAGCGACCGCTTTATTCACGTTCGGGGCTGTCATCCTGGGATACGTTACGAAGTCTCTCCCCGAGCACTATCTAACAGACGTTGACCATGAAGCCGTGGAAATTGTGTCCAATTCGTGGGTAGGCACTACTTCTCTGAAATCGTGGAAGGCGTTTATTCGCATTTCTCGGAGGTGTCTATTTCTCCGACCACCAAATGAAGAGGACAAGCTTAGCGAGGATCAACGAAGGGAAGCGTTAAAAAAGATTGTGCTCACCCTAAGTGATCAACAGCTTGTCACTGGTATTGCAATCCTTGTCGCCTGCTTTGGAAATTGGTGCAGGACATCTGTATACGAGCTCAATGTGGTTGTTTCGCTAGCCTGGTTCTCCTCTGCTACACACCTCGCAACGCTCGATGTTCTTCAAGATTACTTCCGGCATAACCCAGTGGTCCGAAATTGGCGCATGATTGGTATGATAGCTATTGTACTACTGCTAATACCAGGACTGCTTCTCGCTCAATTCTACACCAACGTGGACTCTTCCGCACCTCTCCCGTGCGTGCCATCGCTGAACTTTGCATCAAGATATGACTGCAACGGCACAATTTATTACGCCGATGGTGTATACTATGACAGTTACAATACTCTCGATGTCAACGCTACACTCTACAGCAATGGGACACTCTATGGTCACAGCTTAAACCTGACAACCTGCGGTTTGGTTAACGAAAACTACGCATCAGGCTCCGATATCGATGCAACCGAGATTCTCGGACCTATTTCCACGATACTGTACCTTCTTTATGGATATTCAACATCGATAGTGCATACAATCACGATATCTGATGGAGTCGTGCTAACTCCGTCGCATCTACTGATGTATCTATGCCTCAAAATCTTTCAACGTTTTTCAGGTCGGAAGATTCATCTTACATTGAAAATTGTCGATAAAGCAATGCTTCAAAATATCGAAAATAAAGCTAAATCCGTGACGAGCGTAAATCAGAACGTGGAAAAGCAATTCTGGAAGAAACTATTACAACGGCTTCGGTTGATCTTCATTGTTTACCGTGCTTCGTTTTTGTCCAGTATAGGTGATCTTTTCTTCCCTTTGTCATATGGAGTATCGCAAGTTGTCACAAATCGATGGAATTTTGACGTACCAAAATTGCAGGCCGGGAGCAACCGCGTGGATTTTGGTCAGATAGTTCCATTTGTGCTTTTGTTACTACCACTTCTAGCTGCTGTGGAAGCCTTCCATGGTAAGCGACTCCTTCAGATACTTCTTTGTGCTGATGCTTTCCTAGATAATGGTGACAATGACATTGAGAGAATCACGGATCAAGGTCCAAGCTCAGATCCAGTCTCAATCACCTTTGCGGAGCTGCAGACTGATCACGAAAACCACAGTACGGCATCCATCGAGCGTGGGCAAGTCCAAGAGCCCCTATCAGACACCTCTGACCTCCCGTGCACAACGACCATCTCCAATGTTTCCGACAAGCTCTCAGACTCCCATAGACACCCAGCCGGGAGTAACCACAGCAAAGACGTACAACCAGCTATACGAGTTGGACGGATCTTTCCCTATCATGTTATTGCCTCAATCGGGGTTGGCATAACGCTCAATTTGACCACCATTTTCATAGTTCTAGGGGCAATTCCAATACTTGTGACCTTTTCTTTTACTTCAATCAACTTCCTTGCTAAAACGCGCAATATACTCAGGATATTGTCGGCTGAGACGAGAGATGACACATTTGAGAGCTATAGAAACAACGCGTACCGCGAACGATGGCAATGAATCTTCCACCATTACTAACGAATCCTACTCTCAAAGCAATCAGCCACTCGACCGTTTCCTTCGGCCGGCGAAGCGTTGCGCGGTGACAGCATGAAAGACACATGGGATGCAGATGCAGGCCCAACGAACCGACAGGAAATGAGCGAGGATAACTAAGGCAACGGTCGAGCAGCCTCACAAATGGCATTACAAGGACAAGAAGTACAAAATGCCACAGATCATGCGAACCTGTCATACATGTGTCCGGGCAGGCAAGACACGGAATCTGGTCTTCGAAGGCGTCTGTGATTGGCGGACAAGATCAAAGGATAGAGGTCTATAGAGATGCTAGCGGCTCTGAGGACAAGCGAGCGATCGAGCTTTGACACTGTTCGCATTGTTACTGCGCCGAAATTTTCCGTCACGAAGCAGCCCGCAGATAGAGGCTGTCTGATCAAGAAGACCGAGATTGCCAAACAACTGAACAGCGCTTGTTCCATGGTGCCCTCGAAGCAAGCACATGCAAAAGGTCCGACGTAGCACATTGCTGCCACTACCACCCAGCTCTTTTCCATATCTCATCTACGGCCTCATGCCGCTTGACGGCAAAGTCCCAGTCAAGTCTTTCTCCCCTTGCAAAAGCATCATAGGTCTTACCAACATTGAGACTTTGCGGCGTCTTCTTAATTTCCTCATCAAAATCATCCGCCAGTTCGATTGTTTCAACCTGGCCACTCCCAAAATCAACGAACCGGCAGCTTGCAGACTGCGCAATGTGCACCATCGCTTCAGCCGGCAGATCCACAATAGCCTGCCCCTTACTCCCATGAATAACCATCCTATAGGACGGCTCTCCTGGGAATACCGCACCAGTGTTTAGATGCAGATCCACCACCGGCGCTCCATTCGCATACTTCCCTTGCAACAGCACCTGATCCGGCGTGTCCTTCTGCATAATCTTCCCTTCTCCCCCCAGCACCCTCACGGTCTTCTGATAACTCCCCATGGTCGTCGTCCATCCGTCCTGTAGCTCGCCAAACGCCGCTGCCAACGTTTCCAACCAATGAGCCATGTGGATGCTCACCACATTCCCTCCAACTTTTCTGTCCATTAGATAGTGGTACCGCTCGCTCATGGTCCAGTCTTGGCAGTTGTTCGAGTAGAGAGTCGCGCTCACGGACCACAGGGTGCCGAGCTTTCCGCTATCGATCAATTTCGTTTTGAGCTGATGCATATACCCGGACCAATGGCCCTGCAGAATGACACCCGTCTTCACCCCCTTCTTCCCTGCCAACTCTGCTAATTCGACGGCTTCCGCTGTGTTCGCGCCGAGCGGCCACTCGCAGAGCACGTCCTTGCCTGCCTCTACGGCCGGTTTCGCAAGCTTGTAATGCAAATCTACACGCGCGGAGACGACGACGAGATCGACGTCCGGGTCTGCAGCAAGCTCCTCTGGGGACCCGTAAGCCTTGGTGCCAGAGGGCAAGCCGTGCGCGGAGATAGACGCCCGCGCGGCGTCGGCGCTGGAGTTGCAGAGCGCGACGATCGTGTAAAGGGAAGGGTTCCGCTTTAGATACGGGAGGTGCGCGAGCGAGGCCCAGGCCGTCGGGGAGGCGGAAAGGCCGATGATGCCAATGCGGAGCGGAGCCATGGTGCCGTCGTTGCTTGTGGCAGGATTGCTGACAACCAGTCGACGGAGCTTTTGTTGGGTTTAGACTTCCAAGGCCGGGGAATTGCGCTTCACCGGGGGAAAAAGGGAAGGGGGGGGGAAGGGGAAGAGTTGATGGCTGGCAAGGCACTTTCGAGCAAGGGGCAGTGTATAGCCACTATAACCTCAATTAAATCCCACGAGCTTGTGTGAATATTCTCAGTCCCAAAACATTTTATATATGTATGAAACTTCTCACGAAATCGTTCCTATCAAAAACAGCCCCCCCTTCCCCCTTCTTGCTTTGTAATACACCTCTCCCACCTTTCTCTCTCTGGCCCCTCATTGCAAAAACCACGCATTACGCAATCCCCCCTAGCGGGTCCCTTCTGCCTACCGTATGCACCCTCTCCCACACAAACAATAGATACCCATAGGGTAGGTAGACACCGTAATTAGCATTGGGTGTTTGCTTCATCCATAGGTACCTTAGTTTTGTGCCTGCATCACGCATCCTCCGGACGAAATCTAATCCGCGGGCCGCCGTCCGGCCCAATCAACCCGTTTCGTCTTCCCCAAACCCACGGCGGGAGAGCATCGAGAAAAATAGGTGGGGTGATGCTTAAAAATCAGAGAATGACGCTGCTTTTGATGAAACTTGAGAGATCCGTTTTTTTTTTTAAGATCGACTTTTGTTGTGTGATCCCCCGCCAGTCGGGATCGGTTCGGAGAGATCGGTCCGAGGAGTGTTTTTTGGTTTGATTAGGTTTGGGAGGGTTTCCGGTTCTGGTAAGTGACTAACCGTGTTTGGAGGTGTGACTGTGACTGTGGACTACGTTGGGAGGGAGGTTTACTGCGCAGTGTCTGGGTTAGAGGCGGACGGACGATTATTACGGTCACTGAGGGGACTGGTTGAGGAAATTTTGGTGGAGGTTTACATGGATCTCATTGGGTGATAGCACCTCTTCGGCCTCGTGTCAGCGACGAGCCGCGAACTTTACCCGTCGACAGCAACTATGAACATGAAATAAAAGGGAGGCTTGAAAGCAAAGCATGGCCCTAATGCTACCTATGTCTTTACACCTTGCTATGCAAATGCACTTGAGAAACCATCACGGATGAGGCGTGGAGGGAAATGACGCGAGCATGGGGGTTGTCACGTTGGTCCCTTGAACAGGCACCAACGACAATAAGAATCTGCGAGGAGAGCGAGTGAAAGCTATTTCGGCTTCCTCCAATAGTATTGCTGCACAGCATCAGTATCTTTAACAGCACTGTGGTGGACACTGGTCTGACCTTGTGCTGCTTTCGACAGTTGCGCAATCCCGGCTTCCTCAGATCCGTCACCACCGCGTCTCTTCGTTTGGCATCTTCGTCTTCGTCGGGAATGTAGTAATATTCACTCTCTAATGGCTTCCCTGCTGCATCCTTCCCGGCCCGGGTGACCTCCCCCACGCATGTTGTCAAGTCTAATATAGACTTGATGTCATCGGCGGAGACGTTGTGGTCTTCTTGGGGTAACTGAGCAAGGATTGTGGAGAGAGGTGTAGAAGACAAGCGAGAAAATGCCAGCTGGTTGATAATGTGGTCGCGAACGTCAACGGGCTCGGTCTTTGCTTGTGGCTGCGAAGGTGAGGTCGTAGGTTTCAAAGCCTGGCTCTGGGTTCGGTGAGAGCTTCTAGGAGACTTGTTAAAGCTGTCATTAGCGCTAAAGGATGCCATGCGAGGGAGGAGATTAGATCCAAAGGGGCCAAAAGAGTGGATGATAGGGTCGTTTTCTTCGTCATTTTCAAAGTCATCCGGTGGGTCGCTCAAGGAACTCTGAACAGAAGCCTCAGTTGCTGCAGTTGCTTGTGACGCTACCTGTGTGCTTTGGGTTGGCTGTGACTTGTTGGCTATGTCGTCTCCATCTGCAGCAGTTTCATCTTCATACACGACGACAGGGTTCGACGGATTGTCCGAAGGCGACAAGGGCAAGAGGGCCGCACGACGAGCTGGAGAGGGTGAGACCGGGGTCGGCGCCCGTTGACGGGCAAGCATTGGACTTGAATGCAGAGAGTGGCGTCTTGCAGCTTTGAGTTTCGAAGGTGATGTGTCTCCTTCAGAGGCGGAGGAGCTAGAATCCCCAAAGTTCCGGCGGGGGGAACTCAGCGGCCATCTCAAAAGAACACGAGCATCATGAACGTCAAGCATGAGATCTACTCCTCTTGCATCTGAGGCGAACGTTGTGCCCTTGGAAAGGGTGAAAGCTTTTCCAAGACAGTGGACTTTCATGCTGTTCCAGCCAGTGCATGTGACCACCAATTGATCTTGCTCCTGTTCACTAGCAGCAGGCTTGTAGCAAGCTTCGACGTGTACCCGAGATATCATTCGATTGGCAGACAGTTGGTAATGACAAGAGGCGCTGGATCGGCCGAGCCTAACCGTCTTTCCGTCACTAGACAGTTGGATCGCTGGAACGGCCGCCAAAGGTGCACGTTCAGAAA
The DNA here is from genome assembly GCA_021030945.1 of Pyrenula aspistea. Classification (NCBI taxonomy): domain Eukaryota; kingdom Fungi; phylum Ascomycota; class Eurotiomycetes; order Pyrenulales; family Pyrenulaceae; genus Pyrenula; species Pyrenula aspistea. The sequence goes on from JAGFML010000031.1 coordinate 67,455, forward strand.
CGGTCCCAGCTTTTCGAACTGGGCCTTGTTGCTTGATTGACGTACGGGACGGTGAAGAACTTGGCACGATAGTCGAAGACGTCGGCACAGGAGTGGGATACTCTTTTGAGTCCGGGAGGGGTTCGCGGGAACGTTTCATCGGCCGTGGTAAGGAAGGGGAAGAGGACAGCGGCTCGAAAGCAGGGAGGAGGGCGGCAGCAGGACGTTTAACACCTGCTGTAGGTGGTACCGAGACGCTCTTTTTACTCGGAGAAGAGTCCATGTCGTGCTCAAATACGCGATGAGGTCAGGATCTCGCGGTGGGTTGAACGCTATGTTAGGTCGCTCGAAGGAGCGCGTTGAAGGTAAGTCAATATTGATACAGAAAACGAAAGGAAGACCAAGATGCTAAGGGTGCCCCACGGCCGGACTGATCGTACAACTCATTACGTGCAAGTACATTAGAAGAAGAATCTGGAGTGGAGAGGAAAGGTTTGGAAGGTCATGACCGGGTCTTAGTTGAGGTCGTGGAATGCCTGCAGACGAGATACACGCTTAATCCAGAGACGCGTTGGAGCTGCGACTTTGGTGGTCCCGCTTCGCGCCAAAAACTCCCGAACTCCCCACCACCGCGGCCAGCCGAGAACGCACGTCACTCGAGCCACCAAATTGAATATTGCAGCTAGTTTGAGCAGTCCTCAGTGAGATCATGAAGAACCTTTACAATTTATATACGACTGTGTTGAAATTTAAAGTTCACTTGGTATCTCGCCTTCAAAAGCTAAGTCTAAATCTAGGACTTGCGGCTGTTGGGTACTTCGAAGCCCCCCCCGAAGACGCCCGCAACGCGCCAAGTCCCCTAGTGTCCGCACACCACGCATCTGAAATTCCGAGAACTTTGAACCTCGAAAATTTTATTAGCGCTGCTGGAGGTAGCTGGACAACCCTTTTCCATGAGTATGGCTCCTACTCTGACAGAAGGGTCAACCCAGACCCCCTACAAACTCGATATCGACCAAGTATGTTGGGAATGCTCGCACATTGATTTTATTTGCTGACATACATACAGACACTAAAAGCCTCTTCCGCACTATTGAAGCTGCTCAAAGATGAGGCCAAGCGACTCAAGGAGCAGTCGACAAAGAAGGAATTGCTTGAATCGAGCGACAACGAGAGCGAAGGATCTGACAGCGACAGGAACGATGCACCTATCTGGCTGGTTATGACCACGAAGAAACACATTGTGGACAAGGCACGCCTCAAACCTGCCAAAGTAAAGGTCCCTCATTCTCTCAATGATTCTTCAAATTTGCGTATATGTATCATCTCGACCGACCCTCAACGAGCTTTCAAAGACACCGTGAACGACCCTTCATTCCCGAAAAACCTATCCTCTAAGATCACGCGAATCATTGGATTTACAAAACTTAAGGCAAGATACCGTACTTTCGAAAGCCGACGGCAGCTGTTGTCCGAGCACGATATTTTTTTGGCCGATGACCGAGTTATCCTAAGACTACCAGAGACACTTGGCAAGGTATTCTATCATGGGACTACAAAAAGACCAATCCCGATCAACGTGGCACTAAGGAAAATATCCGGTGGTACTGCTAGCAACCCAAACTCGAAGAAATCTTCAAGCTCAGTGAAGGAAGCAGCTATTGCAGCACCAGGGGTCGTCGCTGCGGAGATTGAGCGAACAATGAATGCTGTTCCCGTATCAATCAAACCTGGAACGAACGTTGCGGTGAGGATCGGTCGAGCAAATTTCACGGCTGAACAGCTCTCGGAGAACGTTTCTGCAGCGGCGGAGAACGTTATCGAGCGATTCGTCGCCAAGAAATGGAGGAACGTCAAGGGCATCCACATCAAAGGACCTAATACGATGGCTGTGCCAATTTGGTTAGCTCCTGACATGTGGACGGATATAAGTGACGTTCAAGAGCCATGTGACCAGCAGGATGAGGAGCAGATGAAGGCGGAACCCGAGAGGACTGCTACGCTGACGAATGGAAGGTCACAACTCAACAAAGCGCAGAAGGAGGGGGCATCGGTTGGGTCGAAAAAGAGGGTACATCCCCATGCGAAGTCTGGGGAAGATGACCGAGCGCAAGCAGCCGCGAGGAAAGCCGCGCGCCGACAGCAGAAAGCAAAGGCTCTTGGTGATCCAGCCATCTAGATTAGAAAATCCACAGGATAGGTGGTAACGTTGAAATCGTACAACGATTAAATGAGAGAATTTTGCATTGCTGACAAGGCTGAGGGAGCGTGACGGGATTCCAATGAGGGATTAGGGCCGCCGTTCCGGGCCGCACATTAGCGTCAACCGGAGCGCGATCTTGGCGTCCCAAAAATTTCCGTAATTATGAGTCTGCGTCTGACAATCCTCTTACTCTCTGCTTTATGCAGCGCACCCACCATGGCAGCCTCAAAATTAGACCAGCGCGAGAAGCTGGCTCTAATTAAAGAGAACCTTGCGGAAATTCTCAACCTAGAGATAATCGAGCGGGTCTTTGCTGAAGGACGTAACCCTAAGATCTACTGGGGTAGGTTCCGATGTTGCTTCCCGTATGAGCCTACACTTTAAGCTACCGGTCATTATCACCAAAGAAAACGCTGACAGTCAATTTTCTCTTAGGCACTGCAACTACAGGTCGACCTCATTGCGGATACTTTGTCCCGGCTTTGAAAATCGCCCAGTTCTTAGCAGCTGGCTGTGATGTCGTGGTGTTACTCGCTGACATTCATGGCTTTCTGGACAACCTCAAGGCGCCAATTGAGATTGTCAATCACCGAGCGGAGTAAGACTTTGTCTCTACGGAATGCGTTCGAAACTTGGCTAAAAAGTACAAGCTACTATCGCTACACAGTCGCCTCGATTCTCAAAGCTGTTGGCGTATCTACCCAAATGGGTAATCTGAAGTTCGTCCAAGGCAGCTCATACCAAAAGAGTCCTGAATACATTATGGATGTATACAAGCTCTGCTCTCTCACTTCAGAGCACGATGCAAAAAAGGCCGGCGCAGAAATTGTCAAGCAATCAGATAATGCTCCCTTAAGCGGGCTTCTCTATCCGATTCTCCAAGTGCTGGACGAACAGTATTTGGATGTCGACGCTCAATTTGGGGGTTCGTTCTTGCCACCATATCCTCATAACCTCCACTTATAGACACCAGGCCTCGATCAACGGAAGTTGTTTACAGTTGCCAATGATTGGCTACCTAAACTTGGATACAGAGAGGTTTGTCCACAGTAGTTTTTGATCAGCATCTATGGTTATTCATTGCTTACGATTCTTAGCGCGCCCATCTTATCAACTCCATGGTTCCAGGGTTACATGGTGGCAAGTACGGCGACACTATTCCACTCGTTGAATTTCGTCTAACTCATAGCGTAGGATGTCTTCAAGTGATCCAGACAGCAAGATCGACCTTCTCGATCCCCCAGAGGTCGTCGTCAGGAAGATCAAGAAAGCAGTAGCTGCGCCCAAAGTCATTGAAGAGAACGGGCTTTTGGCTTTTGTTGAATTCGTTTTGCTTCCTGCTTCGGAACTGAGTGGTCATCGGGAGTTCCGCGTAGAGCGTGACAAAGATGGCCTAGATCCATTGATCTACACCAGTATCAGCCAGATGCATGACGATTACAAGAATGATGTTGTATGTCAGATCTCCCCAAAGTGTCACAAGATTTGTTTCCTAACATTCATCAAGTTAACGCCTCAGCTCCTCAAACCAGCTGTGGCAGCAGCGCTGAATAAGCTTCTAGTGCCTATTCAGGAGGCATACCAAGCCTCAACCGATTGGCAGGAGATAACCTTGAAAGCGTACCCGCCACCGCCGAAGAAGGAGAAGAAAGTCAAGAACAAGGGTACTCATTACCCGGGATCAAAGAAAGATCAGGAACCAGAAAAGCTGATTCGGGATCTGAAAGTGTAAACAATGGTAATTAATAACCAAAGTCAAGAGATGCGAAATATGACATTGGTGTTAATCATTAAAGTCGTCTGTGGATTCATAAGATATTCCGTTTCGAGCCATTGTCCTCCATACTACCACTCACAGCCCGACAGCTACCCTTCTCTGACTCCGGTGCTTAAATTCTGGTTCCCGAACCATCGGCTGCCAATTCCAGCAATCCTGCTCATCAAAACCTTCACAACACCCCGTCACAACCATAGGACGCTCAAAGAATGGTGACCGCTTCTCGGCTCCCTGGTCTTTAAAGAAAACCGCCAGGCCTCGGGAATACTCTCCTATTTCCAAAAAATTTTTTTGAAGAAATCATACACCGACATTCCCCAACATTCAAGGATTTTCTCTGACCCTGGAAAAAATAGACTTCTGTTAGACCCACCGCCCTGACCATATATAGACCTGCATGATGCTTTCTGCCGGCGAGATTCTGGCGCGCATTGGGGGACGCGAGTGAAGAGAGAGCAAATCTGCGGCCCACTGAGTTTTTGCTTTGACATGCATGCAGAACCATAGATTACAAAATGAGATGATGTTTACGTCCGCTTTCGTTTCGCGGTGATAAAATGTTCCACCGCAGCTTCCTGCAGACTGCATGAAGAAGCAATTTGCAACTTACAAAGGACGTTTTCTCGCGCTCGGACAAGTACACTTCCAACTCGCCTAGTTTTCCTTCCCGACAGTACGTAACTCATGACAACCCATGCGCCACTCCCAAGCAAGCACCGTAGGACTTTCCGGCCTTCAATTTTTCTAACCTGTCACCCGCATTCGCTGATATCCTCTCACCCAGAAAGCGAAGGTTTTGAGTCATTATGACTACCCCTGGCCGTACGTAGCATTCTGTGTTGCTCCGAAAATCCCTATGCAAATTAGCAGCTTTTCGTGGCGCCCCCCTCCCCCCCCCCTTTCTCTAAGCTCCTTGTTGTGTCTTGAAGTGGTGACTATAGTTCAATCTCTCCTTCCCCCTGTCCCCGTCCGAGCCCGCTGACAATGTCCGCAGAGCAGTTGAAAATTTATTATCGGCATCAATGCTATCGATAACGTTACAATAAATCCTCTCCACAAGCAACCGATCGTGTGTTACAGTGACTACAATTTAAAGTCTCCGGGGGCCTCTAAAAAACCCCCTTTCTTATATGTCATCGACGTTTCTTTGGTCCAGATTATCACTCTGCACGTCGCCAAGTGGGTTTTCACCAAATCTTACATCTTTGAAGGACAGAAGAAATCTCCTCTGGAAGCTGTTACTTACATTGAGGTTTTTACTGTTTCCTTGTTTCATGCCACCCTTGCCGTCACAGAGCTCGATTTTGTCAGAAGAGCCATCAGTAGAATTCTTGATGCTCTATGCCCCCTCCACCTTGCCTTGATCCGGTCTCTCCGAGTTCTTGCCCTTCCATAACATTTCATTCATCCGCTTGGTTTCCTTTTCGCGACTAGAACATGGCAAAATCTCTTGCCTTAGCCTTGGATCTCACATCTCTAGATAGGAAGAAAAGGGCTATGAAGATACTGCACACTTACACGAAATAGTCTTCTCATCCGCGTCGAAAACGCCGTACAACCCGCCCAGGAACGCCTGCCCGAGAACCACGTACCCAGGACTATCCTCCTCGATGTCCATGCCGCCAAACGGTATCGCGCACAGTATGCCGGGATCGTCGATGTTCTCTACCTCGTATAGGTAGTCCCACGGCGTCAGCACGATCGGATGCGCATCGTCCGCGCCGAGATGGATCGTCATGTTCGGCAGGAAGGGTCGAGCGTCGCAGCTCATCGCCTCGTCGTCGTCGGGGACGCCGAGACGGTGGCGGAAGTCGGTGGTGTTGACCAGGGTGCTGGGAAAGACGATGTAGGGCCAGACTGTGGAGAAGAGGGCGGTGTGGTTGGAGAGGTGGAGCTCGAGGGGGTCGAGTCTGGGGTCGACGGAGCCGAAGGTGGCAGAGTGGATGGGGACTTGCCAGCCGGAGGAAGAGAAGATGTTGAAGGCTTCGTCGCTGCCGCCGGTGACGTTCGAGAGGGGTGTTGTGACGAGGTCGCCGGTGAAGGAGGCGCGGTCAACGCCACCGAAAGCCATTCTGCTGGGCTCTGAGCGGCGGGATGAGAGCTCTAGGGTGAAGAGATTCCGATCCAGGAGGTTCTGAGTCATCATGTTTTGGAAAGGGTATGCGGCGCTGACGTCCGCGTTGGAGGTGTTGATGGGGAGGCGAGCAAGGCCGAGAGCTCCGTCGAGGAGTTCGTCGTAAAGTACTTCGTTCCATATTGTGACTTCTTCGAAGCGTTGATCTTTTATTTCGAGACCGGCTACGTGTAGACTGTCCTGAGAGACGTTCCCCCACGTGTTCCCAACATGCAGGACGCGTGCTGGGGTTAGATCCGGGACATATGTTGAGGATTGGGTAGAATTGTACAGCTTGTGGTATTTGCAGCCATATGTACAATTGACGGAGGGGAAGTACGAATCTCCCCAATCTAAGTCTATAAAAGCGCGGAAAGGCTGCCGTGGATTGCCCACTTGAACATCTGTGGTATACACCTGAAGATAGATGAAGCCGCTGTAGTCTCCTGGCGTTAAGAGGGATAAGAAATCGTGATGCAGAGCGGACTTGAATGGCAAGTCCTGTGGTTGGAGGCCTGCTTTGCCTGGCTGGATGACGTGGGCTGGCTGAGTATCTGTCTCTGCCGGGGAGTCGCGACCAACTTGCAAGGTTTTCTGACGCGCTGCGGTTGACGTTAGAAGATTTCCCTAGTCCAACAAGACAGGTCTTCAGTGGCTCCTTACCCCCTTCGTATCCTTGCCACTCAAGCTCCTTAGACTCTGGAAGAAACCTTAGGTCGATGATGACTTCTGTTCGCTTGACGGAGAGACTGTGACCCTCGCTAGAAACGAGTTGGACGGCAATGAACCAGAGGACAAGTTTGATACAAAATGAGAACATTGGATTACCGGCCATAACTCCAGCTCAAGCAGCTATCTTCCGATCCGTGGTGTGCGAAAATGACGGTCGCTTACGCTGTATGCTTTTCTTGACCTTGAGCCTCATTCTGCTAGAAGATTGCCCTGTTAGAAAGCGTAGCCCATGGCCAACGCGTTAGATTGGGGCCATAAGGCCGTCACTGGACTGGCTTCAAATCCTTCCGATTTTGCGAAGGTTCATGATCCTTGGTGTGTCCTTTTGCCAGGTATGTACACTGACGTTTGGGGGCCATCACCTAACCTTTTCTTGTCATAAAATTGAAAGGTAGTATAAGATCTCCAAAGCTTTCCGATATCCTTCGGCGGATTGATGTCAGTCAAATCTACATTTCCTTGAGAGCCATGTAGGAGGTCAAGATGAATCTCATTGGTCGTTGGCAAGCTCATAGGATATCTGGATTCTTGGTGGAAATCTTAAAACGACTTGAATTACTAGAGTCGCCACATGTGCTAACAGCATCTCTCCTATCGCCTACCAAACTTTGCCGAGGTCCCTTAATTATTGTCACTTTTACATTTCGCTTGCTTTCCCTTCAAATGGATAGCTTAGGAACCGTTTTATCCCGCCGATCTGAAAGACATTGCAGGGTCGCTTAACGTCAACCGGTAACAATCGTTGGTAAAGTTCCTAACAGTCCGTATTGGCTGCATGACTACACTCTTAAATTTAGCTTTCTAAAATCAAGCTTCCAAAGTTCTTCGTCCCATCCTCTCCTATCGCTTGTTAGCTTTTCCCCGACTTCAAGTCCTAACCCTCGCCAGCCACGATCCCAATTCTGACATTGGTGATGCGGGTGCTGGTATTGGGGGTTTACTGTAGGATAATTTTTTTACTGATTTGGTATCTAACCGTCCTATTTCTCCGTCCTTCCTTCCCCTCTTCGGTGATCTCCCAACGTCCTCATCTCCACAAAGACATCGCTCCCCAGTAGCGCCGGACACAATCGGGGTGAGGTAGCGGGGTGCATGTTCTCTGGTTCTGAATGCGATGTAGAAGCGCCCTGCTTTCTTTTATATTCGGACGGAGTCTGGGGTTGTAGGTTGTCTGTCATGGGAAAGATAAAGAGCATATCTCGTCTGTGAGTATATGCTGGCACTCTTCTTGAATCTAGCTAGCCCAACAACCGTTCGACCTTTTTGGCTCCTGCTGCTTTGACGTGATATCGTCCCGCGGTAACCTAGTGGACTTTTCCTTTCCCGGTTCTTGTTGAACGCGACGGTCCGATCCGGGATGGTGTCATTTGCTGGGAGCCTTCTCTAAGCCGGACCCAGTAGAAGATCGTCCCAACGGGCAGACGGGTACAAGAGGCCTAGAAAACAGTATTGGGAGCTTTTTCGGCTGCAAACACAGAGGCATTGGAAGATGCTCTGGAACAGGCACATGTCGGTTGCGAAGAGGGTCTGGCTAGACAGGATGAAATTCGTCCCCTCAAGGGGGTGGAAGGCGTAGGAAGGTTGAGTTGTCTGCGGGTGGAGACAGGTCGGGTTGGGTAAGTTGGGCGGATGTGGGGAGGGAGGTAGCGGAGCAGGAGGGAGAGGAGGGTTGTTGAGGAGAGCATGGTGGACGCCGGGGCGGAAGGCCAAGGAGAAGATGAGTTTTGCTAATGAGAAGACTTCGTGGAGGAGCAGGAGAGGTGTTTTCATGGACAGTAGGTAAGTCGAACTCCTGAATTATGTCATTGGGGGAGAGAGTCGATTGGTTGAAATCGAAGAGCTCATGGTTTGGAGCAGAGTTGTGAAATGACTCGTAGAAAGGAGCTTGGGTTGCTAGGCTGTCGACAAAGTGAAAGAGAATAGCGGTGGATGGGTTGTCGCATGTCGTGCATTGTTAGAAGTGAGGGTAGGAAGATCTACCATGGGGCCAGTAGAATCAGTGAGATGACGAGATTTTCTTGTTCAAGCCGCCTTTCTGCCACAACTAGGCCAACTAGTCTTGAATCAATGTTCCGGCGTAGTGAGAATTCAGCAGGCAACATGAAGGTGACGATGATGTAGATTTACTATTTTAGGACATGGTTCCGCAACCATTGCCGATCTTGTGTCTTCTATTGCAAAAGTGAGTGTTCTGGTAGAAGTCTTCCTCGTCGAATGTCTGCACATAATTGCAATATGTCGCCAGTCCACAGCTGAAAAAGCACCACCCCTCGAGTCATAGCCTTGCCAACAGGTCTTAGTTTGACTATACTGAAAGCCCGGCTACCACGACACATGACGATCGTAATTGTTAGAGTCCTTCTACGGACTTTGGATGGGCGCAGACCGTTTCTCCGCCATGAAGGACGTGCAGTATCGTAGAAGACGGACATCCGCTACTCCACAGCTTTCTAGCAACCTATTCAAAGTGATCAGTCGGGGATACAGCGCAATCGGTAGCTTATTAGAGCTCTTAGTGCTCTTAAGCATGTCGGCGGTGAACTCGGTTAAGCGTTCCATCAATCACATAAATGATTATCGCTCTCTCAGGCTATGCGTCAAGTGAACCTTTGCAATCGTTCTGACATAAATTATCTCCGCAATACTAGCTCACGGCGTCGGATCTCTTGGGTCTCTTCTGATTTCCCGGTATTTTTCATATTTGCTCTCTCCATACATGCTGTCAATCTCACTTTTAACCCATTTTCGAAGCTAAGACGTGAATTAGAGGTTCCTCGTTGTCATATTCATTTCAGGAATCGATAAAGGTGGTAGACTTACCCCATCAAATGGGGTCCCAACATTGATTCCCTGCTCCTGCATTTCCACAAAGAATATAAAATGGAGGATCACAAATGTGATCAGCCCATTCCGGATGATCTTAGTCCACTTCATAAACGTCGGTCGTTCCCATTTGATCGTATGTCGTCGGCGAAAAATCTTTTCCATGCGAAACTTCTCGATGTTGTCCATCTTGGAAAAGTCGGGCGGCCACGACTTTTTCGCCTTGTAAGGGTTGGTCAAGGCTGTGAACGGTGGATTGATGTAGCCGGGAGGCGCCTTGTGAGGGCCGTAGCCGACCTGCGTTTTGAGCCATGTCCAGGGCGAGGAGGAAGATGGAACGGGAGAGGGTGGAGCGGACGCAGAAGGCGAGGAGGGGAAGTAAGGTTTCGAAGGTGGAGAGGAGACGGATTTTGTCTTGGCTGATCTGCTGGACTGGGTATGAAAACGTCGTTCCTGAGCAAAGAATGGACCGAGGCGTTGGGTCATGGAGTGGCATGTATGGACGCGGGAAGCCATTTCGAACAAGGTCGCCGCCAAGCAAGGAGAAAGGGAAAGGGACTGGTCGAGAGGACGGAACGCTCGCCCACGAGCTGTAAAGGGCTTGCCAATGGTAGTAGCAGGGTGGCGGTCCTGATTAGTATCGTTTTGTCAGCCAGACCCAGCTCTCATTGAGGTCCTCAAACTTTTGACGTTAGCCATCTGAAAGCTCTCCGCGGTGAAATCTAGTTTAGGCTTAGTGCCACGGTTATCCCTGCTTCGAGCGAGCCTCGGCTTAAATGCTGTGAGATCATCCCGGCTTCAAGAGACACGCATTCAGATGGATTTAAAGGCGCACACTGGCCGACTGATGTTTTCTCAACGTTCAAGCCTCTCGTGAAGCGCTCTTCTTCTTCTCTGAAACCTTGCTCTAGTTCATTAATCTTCGCATACCTCCAAATCCTTCACAATGGCTGGTAAGCTCCCACAGCAACCCTCGCTACCTGATACACTATTGACATGTGAACACCTAGCCCAGCAACGTCTCTCCCAAATGACCTCCCACCTCCGATCCTCCGAAGTCGACCTCGATGCTCCCAAATCGAAGTCTTCAATTCTCTCCAAGAACCCCAACGACATAGTCGTAACCTGCGCACTCCGCACGCCATTTACCAAAGGCGGCCGGGGACCGCTAAAAGACACCGCCGCCGCTGACCTCCTCGCCCATACCTTCAAATCCGTCCTCTCACGCTCTAAGATCGACCCAAAACTTATTGAAGATATTGCCGTCGGCAACGTCCTCGCCGCTGGCGCTGGCGCCACCGAATACCGCGCGGCTGCTCTGGTTGCTGGCATTCCCGAATCCACAGCCGTCAAAGCGCTTAACCGACAATGTAGCTCCGGACTCCAAGCTTGCGTTGACATAGCGAACGCTATCCGCGCCGGTATGATCGATATCGGCATTGGTGCTGGCGTCGAATCCATGTCGAAACAATATGGCCCGGGAGCCGTCACCGAGTTTTCGGATCTATTGGAAAACCACATGGAGGCCGCGAACTGCAGGGTGCCGATGGGCGCGCTCTCCGAACAGATGGCCAAAGACCGGAATATCTCCCGTACAGATCAGGACGCTTTCGCTGCATCATCTTACCAGAAAGCTCTAGCAGCTCAGAAACAAGGCCTTTTCGATGAAGAGATCTCCCCCATAACAGTGACCTATACCGATCCCAAGACTGAGCAAGAAAAAACCGTCACTGTCAGCGCAGACGACGGTGTCCGCCCGGGTATCACCGCCGAATCGCTTTCCAAGATCCGCCCTGCCTTCGCCGCGGACGGTAGCATTCACGCCGGCAACGCTAGCCAAGTAACCGACGGTGCCGCCGCAGTCCTCCTTATGAAGCGATCCACTGCGCAACGCCTTGGGCAGCCCATCCTGGGCAAATTTGTCGCGTCTTCCGTCGTCGGTGTGCCTCCTCTCCTTATGGGCATCGGGCCCTGGAAAGCGATACCGGTCGCGCTCGAGAAAGCCGGCATCTCGAAAGACGACGTGGATATCTATGAGATCAACGAGGCGTTTGCGAGCCAGTGCGTATGGTGCGTTAAGGAGCTAGGGATACCCTTTGAGAAAGTGAATCCGAAGGGTGGGGCGATTGCGTTTGGGCATCCACTGGGCTGCACTGGTGCGAGGCAGGTGAGTACACTGCTGAATGAGCTGAAGAGGACGGGGAAGAGGATTGGGGTGAGCAGTATGTGTGTGGGGACGGGAATGGGAATGGCGGCTGTCTGGGTTGCGGAATAGTGACACGGTGATTCCGGCGTTCGCGGACGGGGTGGAAGAATCGAGAGGACTATATAAAGACGAAGGCTTATAGCTATGTGCATGCGCTTTGTAGAAGCATATACATCGGCGTCGTCGAGGGATCGGAAAACTTTGACTCCAGCATATATCACATCATGCCATGAGAACGAGCAAAACTATAGACTGCCTGCTGTCACACGGTAACTGCCACAACTGGCACTAGCACGAATTCCAATCCTTCAAACTCATGCTCAAAACTCTTTTCTGAACCTATCCTCGCACCGTTGCCCAATCAATCTCCCGGGGAAGGGGGAAAACTGCTCCCCCTTCAACCCAACCCCATAGGAAAAAAAACTCCTCAGCTCGTACCGTATCGTATTATATCCCGAACATTTTCGACAACGGGTCCGCTGAGAGACACTCGCTAACTTTGAGTACATCCACTTCTAATTTCTCCCGTCTTTATCCTCAATTCTTTACTTTCCATATCTCGTCTCGTCTCTCTCTCTCATGCTCAATTTCCGCTGGAGGGGCAGGCACAATCTATCCATCGCCTCTCTTCTACTTCCCAGAAACGTACCTTAGTCTTAGGATCGCTAGATAGTGTAGTACACCGAGCGCCCGGCCACCATGGCTCTGTTGGTCTAGAATGTTCTTTCCGTTTGGGTCCAGCTGGAAGTTTGCTCTCTCCTTTCTTTCATTTCATGGACAAGAGGGAAAGAAGGAAAGAGCTTTCTTCAAAATGGGCGCAAATCGAATGACAAATGCCCACCCGGAAATGGATCCTTTCCTTTTGCAAACAAACGCTTTATCAGTCGAGAGAAGCGTCGTGGCGAAGCATCTATTTCTTCTCCAGTCAAATTCTTTTCTCAGTATTATCTTAACATCAGGCATCATTCAAACTCATCGGCACCTTCGACCGACCCCCCATCAATCCTCATCTGCCCATCACAAAAGAAAACCAATCCTTCGATCCGACGCCCTCACGACCCACCAATCCCATCTCATCAGTCCGTCCTCCATCAATCCGGCAAAAGATGCCCCCATCATCCCGTCCCTCCTCCCCAGCCTTTGAAGTCGTCCTTGGCGACCCCAGCTGCAGCTCCACAGACATTGTCCGCGTTTGCGTACGTCTTCCCCCCCTTCTGGCACCCTGACTTCCGCCAGACTAACATCTGCTCTTTATCTCTTTTCTGTAGTGTGGGTGCAACAACGGGCCTTTCAACCTCTCCGCTGATCCTTCATGTCCGTACTGCTCCCACGTCATGGTTGGATGTCCGTACTGCTGGTGGCCGAACTGGCCGAAGCCGCTGGAGGGCGGAACAGCTTTAGGTTCTCGGGGCGAGTCGCAGCATAGTCCGCAAGGAGACGGGGACGTGAAGAGGTGGTGTGTGAGTTTGCCTATGCCAATCTCCACGTTGCTCCGCGTGTTGCAAGCATTTTCCCCCTTTCTTGATGGAAGGGGGGCAGCAGCGGTAGCGCTGAGTCCCTCCTCAGCCTTTGAGCTGACAAGAGATCTTTTCTATTTGCAATAGTGCCGTTGCGGCTTTGGTCCGATGATGTTTCCACCGTGCAGTGCTTGCGCTGCCTGCTCTCATCTCGTGACGACGTGCAAAACTTGCCATCGGGAGTGCACGACCAAGAGGGAAAAGAGCCCCAGGCGATCAAAGAAAGAAGTGGGGAAATTTGCTTTGGAGGAGTGTAATTGGATTATTGTCAAGGAGATCAAGGAGAAGACTTGGACGGGGAAAGAGAGGACGAAGGGCGCCGGCGTGGTTTAGAGGCATTCCTTTAGATTTTACAGCTGGTTCTGGGACGACGGAAATAATTCTGGGGAATCGCTGCGAAAAGGAATTGTCCATTCCTTTATTTTTGGGATGTGTAAATGAGCGGGGTGGACAAAGGGAAAAGGTTTCGTCGAGCGCACGAGATGTTGGAAACTATTACCGGAGGTTGTAAACTGCTTCTATGACTAGACAGTCCTTTGAACGGCGGGACGATTTGGGATTTGAGACTTTGGAGGTCTTCGAGAATCGCACGGGGATTGTGGTAGAGCGGGTTGTATTCATGACTTTAGCACCGTACTTGCTGGACTAGTAGCTTTGGTCGTTTCCTCGGTTGCTTTTCGTTAACGCGTATCGACAGCGAGAATCATCAGATTTAGTCGGACATGCGTTGCAAAGGGATGTGGCCCGGCGCCTGATCCGATCTTTCAACCCGATGGCTCCCCGAGCGCTTTCCGACTATCTAGATATCACCCCAAGACGACCAATTTCTGCACCGGTTTCGCTCTCTGCCACACATCCATCGGTAGATGCACGATGGCCACGCGATACGCGACGTGGTCGATCCAGTCAACGACCATTGTCGTCGCAAAGCTGCCGCGGCCGGGGTATCTGCGCTCGTTGGCGGACCACGCCAGGAGGAACAGAAAGTCGGCTCCTTCATGAAGTGCGATGTCCTTCCAAGCGTCGCTTTGGGCGGCGAACTGGGTCGAGAAGGGCATGAATTCCCTGTAGGTGTGAGCTCTGAGCTCCGGCTGCGCGACTTCTTCGCCGGTTTGTTCATGGATTGTCCATTCGGATTTGTCATCGTTGCCGTCGTCGTTGTTCGACTTTTCGATTCTCAAGCGAGCGACGAACGTGTACAGCCTCAGCAAGCGGCTTTTTGACCGGGAGAGCTTTTCATATCGTTCTCTGTCCTCGGCGCTCTCCGCATTATCGGCGTATAAAGTTGAGAGGTTTCGTCCGGAGCGGCTATCAAATATCATATGGCTACCGTCTCTATTGCCGAATGTACAGTCCCAATCGAGGAAGAGGGCCTGGCGATGTCCCCAGTTCGATTCAAAGCGCGATCCGTGGCCGGCCCAGCGATATTCGACTCGCCCGGTCCAACCGGCCCAGGACCAGCTGGGAAACCACTCCAGCCGTAAACGATCGCTCATCGGTCCGTAGCCCCAGAACTCCCATGCCAGGGCTCTAGGGAGATCGTGATTATATGGCAGGCCGGCCGGTAGAGCTATTTGATACTTTTCTTTCAGATGTGACATGACGCCGGCAAACGCATTGATGACGTCCGACTCGAAGGTCAGGTCTCGTCGTCGGTACATCGAGACTAGCTCTGCGTAGTCGGCAAAATCCCAAATGTCGCTGAGACACATATGCATCGGTGGTTTTCTGTAGGTGCCGTCTTCGTCGAAGGAGAAGCCGGAGATGCGATCAGAGTCGTCGACGGTCTCGAAGAAAATCCGGTTCTTACACCAGAAGAACGCCTCTTCCTCCGTGAAGCACAGACAGCGAGAAGAGAAAAACCCTTCCTGGAAACACCATCCTCGAGTACTCCATTGGCTGCTGTTAAAGGCATCCTGAAGGCTGTTGTTCACGAAAGACGTTAGGCAAACGCCGCTGTTGAGCTTCACAGATGCTCGTGAGATCCCGGACCTCGGGCTGACACCAGGAAGGCCTTCATCGGCATCCCAATTCGACAGGGCGAAGACGGTGAGGAGCGCGGAGCGATAAATTTTGTGCATTTCCCGCAAACTTAGGCCTCTTTCGTCCGGATCCTGGCTAAGACAGTATGCGTCTACCCAAAGATATCGTTCGCCAATCTCCAAGGTCACGGTAAAAGCGTCCTCGATAGTTTGCGGTAGGTCTTCATATATATATCCAACGACAGGAAGCCCGCCATTGCCGCCGCTTTCAGATCGCAGGGCTGTCTGAACATGTTGGGTAGAACCCCAAACATAGCTCAGCGCGAGATATCTAGCATGCTTAGGGGCGCGCACGATCCTGCGGTCGAGTACATCGATCAAATAAAAAGGCAGGTACTCATCGAGAGGTTCGATGTGTTCAAAACACACAGATTGGTGGCCCCGCTCGCACGTATCGATCCAGTTCTTGACAGTGTTCATATCGACGTAGTCATTACCCCATTTTTTCGTCCTGGCGAGCCACTCCAGAGGAATGCTATTCTCTCCGCTTGCCAAGCCCAAAGAGATGTCGGTCACTTCAAGGTTCAGACCTTTCTTGTTGATCCTTTCCTCCCCTAGAAGCTCGATGCCTAGTTTCAAGTACGTTGTTGATTTAAGAGCGTCAGACTCATGGTAGGGACTGAGTGCAAGTGCTGAGGATGCCGCGACTGGAAATGCGAAGAGTGCTCGGTCGTGCAGCTTTTGCAGCATGTCGGCAGACAGGTAATTTTGGACGGTCATGGTGACCAGGCCACAAACCAGACAGTCACGATTGTTTTCAAGCTCCTCCAGCGTGCCCAACCTTGCTATACGCTCCAAAATGGGATGATTGGTCTCAAATACTATGAAAACCCCGTCAAGGCTTTCTGTTGATAGACGGGTCGCGAGCCCTGACTGATATGGCCAATCCTGCCGTATGCCTTGGAAAAGCTCCAAGACATTTCTGCAGTAGGTCCCTCGAGATCGGTAGATGGTCTGAGGTTCTGCAGTACAAGTATTCGGACCCTTCTTTCGCAGACTGATCCATGTACGCTTGTGATTCCGCGGATCGATTCCGGTGAGCTGGGAGTACTCATTCCAACCATTTTCATCGGTACCCATGATGAATATAACGGAAACGGACGATCGGCTAAGCGAGCCTTCGTATCAAAATCCAGCGGCGTAAATGTTTCCAGACAGGAGGCGTTAGAACCATGTTATCTGCAGCTGAACGGCCTGGAGGCTAGAAGTATGTAGCATTTCGGCGTCTGAAAGAACCTTCCGGAAGGGCTAAGCTTTAGTAGGCTCAGTCATCCTGACAGAGCTTCCAGAGACTCGCAGCCAGAAAAACACGTGAGAGATTGGACGCGAGCAATTGTTTTGACCTCAATTTTGGTCTTGTCGTTTTCTTAGAAAACATCCAGGTTTTCTATTTGACGAGTCCCCAGCATAGCATTTCTCAGCAACTGAATGCCTGTCACTGGGTATATTTGCGCGGCCAATAAGTATCTAATGAGGTTCAATTCGGAATTTGAGCGAACTTGTTTTAGTACGTAGGTCTGACGAAGACTTCTGGAATTCAGCACCGGTTCAGCAACGCGACAATGCCCAGACGCTACACCATGCCCGGACAGTGCAGTGCGTCCCAGAACGAATACCTTGCAGAATATTGATATTCTTCGTTAAAAGATCAAATTGACTAGTAAAGCAATGAGAACAACACCACGAAGTTCTAGTAGAAATTCCGTATCGCAGAAAATGCACGTGACCTCTTCAAGCCGGGCGGTGGACTTTAAAAAAAATTTCAAGACGCGCAAATCAGTTCGTGGATATCGTCACGATATCACATCAGTCTAAATCGTAAATAGGAGCGTTCGCCCACCTCATGCTATTGACGAAAATTATGAGATTCAGCTGAACAATCCTAGATCTTGAGGTCGTCCGAAGGATCTGTTAATTATGTGCACGGCAGCCTGGGACATTAAAACCCCAGGCTTTGAGATCTGAAGAGGGCTGTGACCTTGATGAGGCAATTCGGATGAGCTAAGATAGAACTAAGGTAGATAGTAGTTAGTGGGGCTAGAGCGGCTTCGGCGACATCGCCGTCCACGACAATCAAGGCTTTTGAGTGTATGGAGTGAGGTCGTGCCTTCATCTAGGCAAACGGGCAATTTTTGGAGAGTATCGTCGGCGCAGCGTGCTAGCTGTTTCTTCTTTCGATTTCTAGTAGATTGGCAACGAACACTATTCTGGTACGGTCCCGCACACAGGCTCACCTGAATTCAATGCTCCTGCCTAAGGGACTCCGAGTCATAGAAGAGTCTTCTGAGGCTTTGGATATTGGAGCACCCGGAAGCCTGTGAAGCAGCCAAGTCGATGGTCGACGAGGTTGGCCCTCGAATTCGAGGCTCTGTAATTGTTGCTGCTGTTACAGTAAACGAGCGATACAAGCTGCCGATCGTGGGTGTGGTTCAAGCCTTTAGTAGCTCTGAGGAATCACTATCAGAATTTCAGCGTATATTCTCTTTGGTGAAACCTTGGTCTGGAGATCGTCGACTCGTCTTCGCCAAATTCCACACCTACAACAAAGAAATTCTGGGTAGAAGCTGTTGCTTAGAACGAGGGTTCACAATAGCTGGCTTCATGTAATGGCTTTTGTTCGCCATTGTTGCGTGCTTCTTTTTCATGTCACAACTCTTCGCGATCACTCAATGGCCCATTCGATCATATCCACTACAATCTCAGGTTTTCGAATAGGTATATCATGGCCACAATCTAGAACATATTGGTAGCGATGCTAGTGGACAGTCTCAGTTGCACTGCGCAAATCTGGTCGATGAAGCAGTCCCAAGTTTCAATGAAGCGTTGTGCTCCTCTTCTTTGACATTCGGTCCCGTTTCCTGCCTTGATCCCCGCATCATTCATTTTCTGGTAATCGCATTCTGCCGCATTGGATCGAATGACGCCTAAAGGTCTTTTTCCAAAAGCACAACGGTCGATTTGCTTCTTCAACGCTAAAAGGTGAGCTCCGGCCCGTATTTCTTCCACGGTCAGTGACTCTGAAGTTCGCTTGATGCCAATCACAGCCCGATCCCATTGCTCATCTGAAAGCTTGGATTCTTCCTTGAGATGCGTAAGCTCGGCGAAATCAATGCCATTTGTCACCGCTTCAAAGTCCGTATTAGGAATTTTCGGGAATACCTGGTAAAGCAATTCGGATGCCGTGTCGGCGAGAACCATACTCGTCACATCCGATGCTGGAAGTTGACTGACAAATTCACGAGCAATTATACCGCCATATGAATGAGCCGCAAGCGCGTAAGGAGGCGCAACATTGATCATCAACAGAGGCTCTCTTAGCTCACGCGCCGTGTCGCCGGCAGTGGGGTGCAAATTCGGGCCATCCTCACTCAAGTCATAGCCCGCACGGTCATAGAAATAGACGCGGAATTTCTCGCCCAGTGCCTCACGTAGAGAGCAGCGGGTGCTCCGCCTCCAGTGAAGAACAAAAGGACTGGGGTTCCTGGTGTCCGCCGAGGCCCCGATGTTGAAACCCAGAGCTTGTGTGATCCAATGGAGACGAGCTCCGCCTTGGTCTCAGTTTCCCACGGATTCTCGCTTCTGGTCATAGCAGATGGACAGAGTCGGACGTGGTCACACAGTGTATAACCTTTTCTGCGGTCGTTAAGGGTCAATTCGCCATTGGTAACAGGCTATCGGCAGTAGCCGCCTTTCCCGCTTCTGGGATGCCGGCTGATGCAGCTGGGAAAGATACGGGCAGTTCTTATCAACCAGAAGAGGTCGAGATCAATCCGCCCGCGGTTGGTGGAGATGACGGTCGGGGGCATGCAGATAGCTTTCAACATGGCTCATGATAAGAAGCAAATAGATGAAGACTGCATGCAGGCACCCTAGTAGGACAAGCCATCAATATTGTGTGTTCCCGCGCATGCTCAACGCGACCGAGATATCTCGTTCAGGGCTGGTCTGTGACCACAATTTCGTTTGAGCGAGGACTTTTTAATTGAGGCAAATAGGGCCAGGGGGCGTGCAGGAGGCTGGACAATCTCGAATGGCAAAGAGAAGACTGTCCTCCGGCCGTCGCCCGCTGCACGTCGAGCCCGGACCACTGAGGCTTGCCCCCAGCCAACGTTCCGGCGCGCGATTGGCGAGGTTTGGCCGCCCTCCCCTGAGAAAACGTTGATCTTTTTTGATAGCCAAAATTAGGTAGCTGAACGCTTCTCGCTGCCAGCATTGCCCACCGCATCAAGACCGCCTCACAACAGCTCTTCCAAACATGTCTCGGCTTTTTCATCACCTTCGGCCAGCTTGACGCTCCGCTGACTCGAATTTTGCATCCCGCCGAGTGTCCGCGGAACAGGATTACAGCGGCCATGGCTTACAACGCGCTCGCTGGAGGTGATCACGAGATCGCCTCAGGCAGCGGCGGTTCCTCCAGATCAGCCTCTCCACCGCCCGGAGACGCGCCTTTCGAGCCAGTGCTTTCAGAATTGGAAAATCTGGGAGGTTCACAAAAGCTGGAAAATGCCGCGACGTCGGACAGGTCCGCAGCCAGCCGCTTGAACTCTCTGATAAAATCGATGGCCTCTACCGGAACTAGCTATGACATAGTTGAAGCTGACGACTATCAAGAGGAGGTTGGAGCTACTTCATCAGACGTCAATGAGTGGGCTGGAGTCGAAACGACGCCGACAAAACAAGAAAAGCCGCCCACTCCTCCTCCACATGCTCCTCAACCCGTACCGTTCCGGAGCGCCTCGATAAGCCAATCGCTCCCCCTGAGACATCCTACACCCGATTTACAGTCGATACAGGGCGCCTATGTGGAGAATGTCAAACGGCTTGAGGAGAGTGCCGAGCGGCTAAGCATGTCGTCGAGCGTGGAGGAGGAACTGCAGAAGCTCAAGAGTGATCACAGACGGCCCAATAGACAATATTCCGCTCCCGTCGGAGCGTTGCAGATTGACAATGATCTCAGGCGGCATTTCTCTACTAGCTCGTACAGCAACTCCATCATTGACTTCAATCACGCCGCAAGAGCTGGGTATACCCCGGGGAGCTACATAACATCGCCTCATGGTTCCATACACTCAAGCTCGTGGCAACAACATTCAGCACGCAGCCGCAACGCCTCACAGTCTTCACGTCTGTCTGCCTTACCTGAGCCTCAGAAGGAGGGTAGGCCCCTCGACTCACCCTTAGTTTCGAGCTTCCCAGCTCCCCATGTCTTGGAACAGGCATTGCAGATTGATGAGCCAAGTCAGATGTTGCCAAATGAGCAAAATACGGCTCCAACCGAGGAGGAAAAGCTAGAACGACCGTTAACATCCGCTTCAAATGATACGTATCGGCAAGCTGCGGAACTTTTCGAAGATTTTGACGGAGTGCATTACCATCAAGGACCAAGTCGACAGGCCTCTATCAACCGTCAGGTCTCTATAGATCGCCCACCTCTCGCAAGCGAACCACAATCACATGAGGAGCCGAGTCCTGGAGAAAACATGGTCTTCTACCCAGCACCAGTGCCTATGATGCTTAATCTGCCACAGAAGCTATCTAAGATGCCTACAGCCATGGAAAGGGAAAGACGTCGTCTTATGGGCATCAGCCATGTTCCTAATGATGCACGAAAATCTGCGGCGTGGCTCAACGGTCAAAACCAAGATGCCCCAGACAAGCGGAAAACCAAAGCATTGTCTAATCTTCCACCTCAATTAAGAGCCAGTGCATTTTTCGACCAGCCTGCGACTCATCAAGAGGTCACGCTCAAGGATTCGTCCGCTGTAGCAACGCTAGACAGCATTCTTGACGCTGCTGCTTTCGCGCCAGTGTCTGCCTTTACAGACCATCCCATTGTCGGCCGTGCGGGTGCTAAAAACATTTATGCAAGGCAAAAAGTTGATAACAGGAAAAGTTCCGCCAACTTGGTTGTGCCGTCTGTCGATGTCAGGAAGAGTCGGCGCATGAGTTCCTTCAGTAACCTACTGAAGACAAAGAAGAGCTCTGAGCTTTTAGAACCCACCCCTGGCGAACCGACTTCCCGGAAAACCTCAAGCGGAAGGCTAGCTTCAAGAGAAAGCAGGGCACAAATCGAAGACGAAGCAGAAGAGATCACTGGTAGAGCAAGAGGATCCTCGATCAAAGATCGGACTGCAGAGATGGAACACGTGGCCGAACAGTCTCTTCTCCCAAGCGACGATGAGCTCGTCGAGGAGGCTTCACAAGGCTCGCAAGAAAGTGCCAAGGTCGAAGAGGATGATGATGATGATGATGATGACAATGACGGTGCTCCTACAACTCTCCTTGCCGAGCTGCAGAGGCGCAAACACCAGCAAAAACAACGGAATCGCACTGCCATCACTGTATTTCCAAACGGTATGCACTCAACGCTTTTGGAGCTTGACACTATTGCACAGATACAAAAGAAGAGCCGAAAACAGAAACATATTACGCTGGCATGGGAAGATCAAGACGAGGCCGATAAGGAGAATTTTCACGACGAAGATGTTCCTTTGGGTGTCCTTTTCCCCGGCAAAGAGAATGCTGCTTCACGGAGGGAGATGGGTCTGATGGAGAAACGAGAAGCTGAGGAGAACGAGCCTTTGAGCCATAGGAGAGCGAGACTACGTGGCGAACCCCCTCCGAACCCACGACATAGCGTGGCACCGAGCAGGTTGGGCATGAGCTTTGGCAACAACCGATCCAGTGCCATGCTTTCCATGATGCAAAAACCACCTATGGAAGACGAACCCGATAACGGCGAAACTTTAGGTCAGCGTGCAAGAAGACTAAAAGCGGGGAAAGAAACCGATGCTGCCGCCAAAACACCGATTACAGGTGATTTCGCTAGCGATGTCCTTAGTATGTTCAAAGGTGAGGACCCTCCACCCACGTCTGCCAAAGCGAAGGGCAAGCAGAAACCATCCGAGCCGCCAGCCGAAGAAACACTTGGAGAACGTCGAAGAAGACTCAAGACAGGAGCTGGAGCCGGGCCACAACCCGAGGAAACTCTCGGTCAGCGCCGAAAGAGGCTCCAAGCTGAAGCCGCGCGAAAAGTCGGTGATGGAAGCAGTCCTCAAGCCGAGGCGGTCACTGCAAGGCCTAGCCTAGCGACTCGCCATAGCCTTGCAAACATTCTTACTGCCCATCCTGCAGGAGGTCCGCGGAAGGTCTCAGACGAGAAGCGGAACACCATGGCTGGACCAGTTCCGCGACAGGTTTCTTCTGGAACGATGCCCGTGTCCAATGCGCTGAATGGCGGAGGGGGTTTTCGACAGAACAGCATGCCAATGTGGAACGCAAATGGAACTATGAATGGTGCGGTGGCTGGTGGATTCCAATTCCCAGCAATGGCTCAAAGCACTGCTTTCCCTAACGGGATGCAGGCATATGGGGCAATGCCGTGGCAGCATCTACCGACCAATCGAACGCAGTATGTTAGGGATATCGACGTGATGGGCAATATGGGCAACGGCCCACCGCTGGATACGAAACAGCGAGCGCAAATCGAAAGATGGAGGAGTAGCATCGTCTTGTAAAGCATCGAATTGGAGATTTGTTTTCTGGGAATGTTTTGGCCAGATTTGGATCACTAGATGGCATAAACATTGGAGGATTAGACATGGGCACACATTGGCGTGGCGTGGCATAGCGTGGCGTCGGGCACATAACATACAATTCCGCTAGAGTATCGCAGCGTGCCTTGCTGATCAGTACACAATATACATATATATATATTCATGCACAGGCCAGACATCGATTCGAGAGCTGTAGCAGCTGAGTTCTCTTCTTGCGCTCTGTCAGAGCGCTGTATGATAAGCCTCGACTTCGTCACCAGTTAATCCCCCAGAGACTTCTTCTTTCAACCAAAAACGGCCCATGTCTGAACTCCAAGCGAGCTGCCTAGGCAGCTACGTCTTCAACCTCTGCTGTTTGCACCTCTACGTCCATTACCGGCATTAATTTGCCCATTGACCCACAGCCTGACTGCAAAAATGCCGCACTATCTGCAGGTACCCGCGACTCTTTGCGGCTGTGACGACCGTTGTTCTCATGTATGCAAGATGTATCTCAGCCTTTTCAGCACGTCAACCGAAAAGAAAGTTACTCCCGCTTTCTTATTTCTCCCATTCCCCGTTTTCGGAAGTTGGTCGGCAGACAAGGCAGACTTTTCAGACTTCAAAACATGAAATAGGGCGTCTAAGCCTCGATTGGGGGCCTTACCACCTGCTTCGTTCTTCTACCTCACCTTCCTGATTCCTTTCTTCTCCTCTCTTCCTTTCTGCTTTCCATCTGTACTCTCTTTTACACTCAATCTCCCCAAAATCTACAGCCGATATATCTCCTCAACCCTCCACCCCAAATCCTCACCAACTTCTCCAAAGAAACAATGTCCCCTTCCTCTTCCCACCCCTCCTCCAATCCCTCCTCCAATCCCTCCCAACCATCCTGCCCTCTCTGCACACACCCCCTCCCCCACCCTCTCCCATCCTCTACCACCAAACATCCCTCCTTCTCAGAACCTCCCCCACCATCCTACGGCACCATCACCACCACCACCCCTCTCCCCCCTCCCGTCACCGCATCCTCTCCTCCCTCTCATCCTCATACGTCTTCAGCACACTCCCGCCACAACGTCATGTCCAGATCTCAACCCGGCCACTGCGAACGGTGCCACGATGACTGGGCGAACAAGAGCGCCTGCGAGCGGGTTGTGGTGGTGGTGTTTTTGTGTTTGTTTGTGGGGTGGGGGGTTTTCTTGTGGGGGAAGGTGAATGAGGGGGCGAGGACGCCGGGGGGAGGGGGAAGGGGGCCGTGGTAGAGGGGGATGGGATGTTGGTTTTCAGGGTTTTGGGTTTCCGGCGGCGTTGGGGGGGTTGATGGGAGTAGGGTAGAGTGTGGTGTCGGCGTTTTGGGTGGGTTTTGGAGGGGGAATGAGAAGAGATGAGATACGCGAGGATCGGTTACCGAGTTGGAGGGATATGGCGTTTTTGACTACGCAGTCGTATTGGAATGGGTTGGGTTGGCGGATGGAGTCCGGTAAGACAGGACAGGATAGGACCGGACAGATAAAGTGAGCTCGTTCTTTTCAGAGAAGATGACTATTCAAAAGTCATAACACGATCGTTGGCTCTAGCGGTCTATATCATATCTATGTCTCTGGATCGTAGGCGCTCCAATACTCCAAAAGCCCCCTTTCCTCCCCTTTCTCCCACTCAACATTCCGCTCCCTCACTCAAGTTCCCCCCTCCCCTCCATCCCCTTAACCCCCCTCCGCCTCCTCCACTCCCGAATCCCCTCGTCCACCTCCCTCCTCGTCACCCCGTCCCTCACCATCCGAAAACACACCCCCAACTCCCTCTCCACATTCCGATTCCTCGCCTCGTCGTCGAAAAACACCGTCGTCTCGTACGCAAGCTTCCCGTCCGCTCGCTCCGCCATCCGCCGGAAATGCGCCGTCTTCTCCCCCGGGAAGATCTGGATGAGGCTCGGCTCGAAGAAGTCCAGCGCCCGCACGGGTTTGCGCTTGTTCTTGTCTTTGCCCGAGGATGGGGGTTGGATGTCGTCTGTGCTGTCTGACGCTTCGCCTACCACTGCCGGCGGTGGGATGACGAGGAGCTTGAGCATCTCTCGCGCAAGGTCCGGGGTGTGGGTGCGGCTCGCGATGCCCATCTTTATGCCTCTGTCTCTTGCGGCCCAGAGGACGCCGGGGACGTCGCGGTAGAAGGCGAAGGACTCGCCGTAGCGGTCGACGAGGCGGGTGGCGGAGTCCTTGGGCTTGACGGGCGGGGTGACGTGGGTGTCGCACCAGAAGGGCCACAGGGTGTAGTCGAGGTCGAAGATTAGGGTGGAGGGGAGGGGGAGGGAGTCGGTGAAGGTTTGTGGGAGGGAGGGGGGCGGGAGAGGAGGAGGGTTGGTTGTTTGGGTGGAGGGGGAGGTTGGGGGGAGGGATTGGAGGGTGGACTGGCGGGAGGGGTTTTTGCGCTGGATAGGCATTTTGGAGAGGGAGAGGGGGAGGGGTGGGAGGAGGGTGAAGAGGATGGGGAGGAAGGCGGCGGAGAGGAGGAGGATTGGTGTGACGCTGGAAATGAAGGGATATTTATTCCAAGAAATGGTCGTAGACGATCGTTCTAGGCTTTCGGGCCGTAGTGGAATCGTGGTTGCTGGGAGGTCTCGCGGTGGAAGATTACGTGGATATTTGTGATCCAAAGTTAGAGCCTTAGAACGCCAAAAAATCGCGCTTAGACGTGCAACATTCAGCACAATTAAATGAGAGGCAGCCTTGTCGCTAGATGTCCTCTGCAAGGCTGCAGCATGGGTAGCTGTAAGCGGTAGGCACTGCATCCGTGTGCCTTTTCCTGTAAACGGCATCCCTTACATTTGCTTTGGAATCGAGTGCAAAGACTTTACAGATCCCCCTCAACTGTCGCTTCGTATAGTAAGAGTTGCAATATTAGGTGTATTCAATCTATGAGAAGCAAACTTTTCAAACACTATATAACTTTTGCTCCCTATGAACATACTTCCAAGGCGCAATGGTAGAATCGGCTATTCACTCCGGCCATTCTGATACTTCTGCAAACGCCAAAAACACCTCCCTGGTGGCTGCTGCCGTACTAAGAAGTTTGATTTCGACGCTTGATCTCTGCCGGCGCTCAACTCCACCCAATGCAAAATCTGCGACAAAGAACGCAAAGTTCAAGGCTTCAGGTGGCTGTAGTCCCTCAGAATGCCCACCATGTGCTGATTAGTAGTCTTTCCTGACCTTCTTGCTTTCTTCTTTGGCTTTTCCACCTTAGCCTTTTTGATCACTGGAACAGATGTTTTCCCAGCAGGTGTCAATCCCGCTTTTGTGAGCTCTTTGGCAATCTCCATTGGTTCTGGCAAGGATATGCTACGCCAGATCTCCTGGAATTCTTCGTCTATGGAAACATGGAGCGTTGGATCGTCCGCCCAGACATGCTTGGCGTGGTTGTCCTTCTTATTCCTGATGACTAGCAACTTATGCTCCGCCTCCAGAGGATCGATCGCTTCAGTCTCCACTTCATTCCAGCCATCCTTTAGATCCTTAACACTAACACCCTGAGCACTCGTCTGCTTTTGAAGGTATGCGAGTAGTTGATCTGGTGTTCGGATATCGAGCGTAGGCTTGTATGAATAGAGCTTAGTTTCCGAATCGTACTTGACTTTCGGGTGTCCACGTAGGTAGTCTTTATATTGCAGCTGGATCTCGGTCGATTCTCGGTGCAGACTGGCGTACCTGACGCAATCATGGATAGTCTTTCCTTCGGAGGGTTTTGACTTTAGCCATTCTTGGGTATGCATAACAGCCGTCCTGATTTCGATGCTATCTGGAGAGGTGGGGTCTAACGCCGCTTGAGAGAGCTGTGACGCCTTTGGGGTCGACGTCCCTGACGCCATCGGTGATGGGGTCGCGGTGGGACGAGAAAGAAGAGAGGCTTTGAGAGTGGCAGTCATTTTGAACGTCCAACGCACTCAGAGTACGAAAATAGTGTAGGAATGTGGCAGGAGCTATCGGGTCGTGTCTCTGGTCAGGAGCAGAAGAGACTCAAAGGTCTCCTCCGCCAAAGGCGAAGACCAGTCCGGCTCGAGGTCGAAGTTCATACAAGGCAGATCATAAGGACTTGATAAAGGTGTGATAAATTTGCGATCGCAGACACGACGTGGAAGAAGTAGGTGAAAAGGCGAAAAGGATCCTGTGGCGCAAAGTGAATAAATCACTGAAATTAGTCAGAAGTACAATGAAACAAACCTAAAATAGTGATTCAAAGTCACTAGCAGCACCTAGTCGTACAGATTTCATACACTTATCGAGGAAGTGATGGTGTAAGTCATCAGAGGTTTGCGCCGGGGCCTTCGATGTGAAGATGTTCAGAAGCGGGCGCTTGGACCAAGTGGGTGATCCTAGCAAAGCTAAAGTATCGCTGCATTCGGAGAAAGCCTTCGAAGGAAAACACCACGAGCCTCAATTCCACCACGCGCTCGCTGGTCTTCACTCTCTACCTTTCCCCTCCTCCCTCAGCCAGTACCTGCGAGCTCCATCCCTATTCACTCGTAGATGGACTCTGCCACTTCCAAAGCGCATCACTTTGCGACACCAAATCAACCTTCCTAACCATATTCTTTCCATCGTATCTCCTACGATTTTGACATGGCCGCGGAGGTGGATGTGAGGCAGCTCGCCTCATTTGCATCAGTCCCAGAAAGCTCTGTTGAGGCGGTGCTTGATAGCCCCACGAGTGAACTGGTTCAATCCCTTCTTCGCAGCATTTCAGCAAAAGTCCAGGAACATGAACAGCTCAAAGCCGAAAAGCTGCGTTCCGATATTGAACTCGAAACTGCCGTCCGCAGCAATGAGTCTAAAGTTAAGGTGCTTAAAAATTCTGTTGAGAAGGGTCTAGGAGAGGCCAGCAAGCTCAGAACCGAGCTGCAAATTTCAGGTGCGCAATTCTCCGCAAATAGAATTGCAAGGACAGGCTAACTCAAGCAGACAACGCTCGAGCGAAACTTGAATCCGAAATAGAGCAGGTCAAGAACTCTACGACACAAGAGGCGTCAGAAACCGAAACACTAAAGTCCCGCATCGCGTCTCTGGAGGCATCGAATCGAGATACTCTTGCAGTTCTTGAGTCAAAATCGACAGCGTACGACAAAGTTGCGGAGGAACTCGCAGCTCAAAACCAGAAAGCTATTGAATTACGACGACAAATCTCAACCTTAGAAGCCAACCTCCAATCCGCAAACTCGGCAGCTGCAGCTACAAGGTACAAGGAGGAAAACCTTGAACGTGAGATCGACTTGCTGAAAAAGAACAACGACTGGTTTGAATCCGAACTTCAGACAAAATCTAATGAGTATTCCAAATTTAGGAAGGAGAGGGCTGCTCGTATAACCGAACTTCAAGCACTCAATGAGCAATACATATCCGAGACAGAATCCTTGAGGCGGTCTGAAGCTTCACTCAAAGCCCAACTGGAGGACCAAAACCAGAAGTTCGAAGATTCACTGCAAACCATCCAGACGCTCAGGGAAGAGGCTATCCAAAATGAGGACAATGCTCGCATAGAATTAGAAAATGCGAACCGACTGGCAGAGCTTCAGCAAGCCTCCGCGACTTCCGCCAAGCGACGTGTCCAAGAGTTGACGACCAGCCTTGATGAGGTTAGAGATGAGCTCGCTGGAGAAGTGGGTCACTTGCGAGCTGAGCTCGACACCGAGATTCTTCACAAGCAGGCAGCAGAGCAGAGAGTGGGCGAACTGGAATCTCGACTATCTGAACTTGAAGCCGAAGTCGAACTTTCAAGGAATCGGGCTGTCACACCTCAGCCAGAACTGAATGGACAAGGAATTTCTACTCCTATACGCCCAAGCACGCCAAGCGGCGGACTCCTTTCCTCAATTTTCTCTCCTCGATCTTCGCGGGGAAAGGGCGGCTCCATGACCGTGACTCAGATGTATGGAGAATACAAGAAGCTTGAAAAGCAGTATGCTAGTGAGCAGCGCCAGAACCAGCAGCTCACCGCCACGATTGAGGAGATCGTCCAAGAATTGGAGCAGAACAAGCCTGACATCGACGAAATGCGGTCTGACCGAAGCCGACTTGAGAGCGAGATTACGAATATGTCCGGTATGCTTGACGCAGCCAATCGTGAAAAGTCTACAGCCGTTAAAGAAAGCCGGAAATGGCAGGGACAAATTCAAGGTCTCAACCGCGAAGGTGATATTTTGCGCCAACAATTACGAGACCTCAGCGCGCAGGTCAAAGTCCTTCTAATGGAACAACATCTCCGTGATAACGGTCAAGATATGAGTCGAGAGGAGGTTTCAGAGCTTCAACGAGCAACCTCAATGAATGAGAGTGACCTTGCGGGACTCAATGATACTGGCCGTCTGATCAGCCAGCAGTTAACTACCTTCAAGAATATTAAGGAACTACAGGAGCAAAACGTTGAGTTAGAACGGTTAATAAGAGAGCTAGGCAACCAAATGGAAAACAATGAGACTCGGGCAAAGGAAGGCCTCAATCTTAAGGCTGAAGAGGAGCTCGTGGCTACAAAGGCTCAGTTAGAGGTGATCACTGATGAATACAAGGGTGCCAAGGCTCTAATTGAGAGCTTCCGAAAAGAACGAGACATGTTCAAGAGTCTTGCAACTCGAAGAAGTGGAGATTCATCTACGTTCTCGCGTTCTATGCCTTTGCCCGCCGGAAACGCCGTGCCACAAGATCTCAGAAATAGCTTGCAGGGATCACCGGGCCCAGATGCGGACTATGGTAAAGCCCTTAGGGAACTGCAACAAAATTTCGATCGCTACCGCGAAGAGTCTGGTACTGACCACACCGCCCTCAAGAGTCAACTCAACGACCTCTCAAAAAAGAACAGTCAACTTCAGAGTGAAGCAGCCAAGACTCTTAGCCAGCTTTCAGCTGCCGACCAGAGATTCGAGTTGCTTCAAGGCAATTTCAACATGCTAAAAGCTGAGAATTCAGAGTTGCAGAAGCGGTCGTACGCTGCTATGGATTCGGCAAACAAGCAGGAGATCAAGATACAACAAACCGCGGAAGAGCTCGTTGGAGCAAGAGGGCTCGTTGACAGCATGCAACGAGAAAACGCGAATTTAAAAGCAGAAAAGGACCTCTGGAAGAGTGTCGAGAAGAGACTTGTGGAAGACAACGAGTCACTTCGAAACGAGCGAGGTCGGCTCGACAACTTAAATAGTAGCTTGCAAAACATTCTAACGGAACGCGAGCATTCTGATTCGGAGACCAGGCGAAGGTTACAGTCTAATATCGAGTCGCTAGAGGCCGAATTACAGTCCACGAAGCGTAAGCTGAACGATGAAGTTGAAGAGAGCAAGAAAGCAGCCCTTCGAAGAGAGTACGAGAATGATCAGAACCAGAAGAAGATCACTGATCTCCTTGCTAGTAGCTCCTCTTTCAGAGAAGAATTAGCTTCCGTGAAGACAGCGCGAGACCATTTGCAGGCCAAGGTCGACGAAATGGTGGTCGAGCTACGATCCGCCGAAGAGCGACTGACCGTCCTCAGTACAAAACCTGACACTAGTGCTGGCATTGAGCCGAATATTTCTTCGGAGGGTTCTGTTACACATGAACAAGAGCTCGCAATCGAGATTTCTGAACTCAGACGTGACTTGGAACTCAAAATAGCTGAGCTCGAGAGGGCTAACGAGCAGGTCGAAGATTATAAGGTCATAAGTCAGGCCAGTGAAGAACGACTTCAAGATTTATCAGAAACCAGTGAACTGTATCGCGAAGAATCAGAGCGTATTGTCAACGAGCGCGATGCAAGGATTAAAGATCTCGAGCAACGTGTCGAGGACATCAGCACGGAGCTTTCCACGACGAATACTGAGCTTTCAGCCTTAAGAGACGAGCACTCTGAAGCCGCTAGACGTCTGGAAGAACAGAAGTCGACATTCGAAGCCGAGATTTCCAGACTCAAGGACCAGGACGAACGCCATGCTGCTGCTGCCCACTTTCATCAAGGAGATCTCAAAGCACAGGCTGATATTGCACAGCGAGCGCAGGAAAACTACGAAGCCGAATTGGTTAAGCATGCAGAGGCAGCTAAGGCTCTGCAAACCGTCAGAGCGGACCTGAACGACATTAAATTACAGGCTGCAGACCTCAGAACCCAAGCTGAAAATGCAAGAACTGATTTGGGCCAGAAAGAGGATAGTTGGACAGAAGCGAAGGGGCGCTATGAACGTGAAATCTCAGATCTCAAGAGGCGACGAGAAGAAATTTCGCATCAGAATGACTTGCTCCACCAGCAGCTTGAAAATATTACTAAACAGATTTCGGCTATTCAGCGGGATCGTGCTGCTTTGTCTGGTGGTCAAAACACTGGTTCAGGAGTTTCCTTCGACTTGGAGAGCAATCAAGAAACCATCAACTTCCTGCGCCAAGAGAAAGAGATAGTGGAAATTCGCTTCAGTCAACTTGAGACAGAGAGTAAGCGTCTACGTCAGCAGCTTAGCAGCACAGTTTCCCAGCTCGACGATGCGAAATTACAGCTTGAGCAGCGGCGTCATGCCGAAATGGACGCAGCACGTAACAGTCTTAACCACAACAAACTGATGGACACGCTCAATGAACTCAATCTTTATCGGGAGAGCAGCGTTACCTTGCGAGCTCAGACAAAGGCTGCGGAAGCTTCCCTTGCCGTGAAATCACAGCGCGTCGATGAATTGACAGCTCAAATCGAGCCGCTCAACATACGAATTGGAGAACTCGAATACATTGCAGAGACTCGGGAAGGGGAAATGAAGCTTCTACAAGAAGACAGGGATCGTTGGCAGAAACGAACTCAAGACATCCTTTCTAAGTACGATCGCGTTGACCCTGCAGAGTTGCAAGAGTTGAAAGATAAAGTATCGACTCTTGAAGCCGAGCGTGACGTAGCCGCAGCAGCTAGAGACAATTTGCAATTACAGGTTGATAATTTTCCTGAACAAGTCGACGCAGCCAAGAGAGATCTTCGGGAGAAACTTGGCGAGCAGTTCAAGGGCCGCAGCAAACAATTGTCTGAACGTATAAATCAGAGACAAGCTGAGTTAGAAGCTGCTAATGCAGAGAAAGCGCGCCTACAAACAGAGCTCGAGGCTGCCAAAGGCGAGCTGGAAACCGCTCTGAACGAACAATCTTCGAAGCCTGTGGAAATGAATGGTGTTCAAGACGCGACGGCAGCTGCGAGGAATGCAACTGATGATGTATCTTCTGCTCGTGTTCAAGAGCTTGAACAAAAGGTGGCGAGCCTCGAATCCACCGTTTATGAGAAGGAACAACAGATTACTCAACTCAACAATACTGCCGATGAACGGTTCAAGATGAAAGAAAATGAACTCAAAGCAGTGCTCAACAAAAGATTTGCGGAGGTCAAAGCGCAGGCCCAGGCTGCCAAGGAGACTGCTCTCAAAGAATTAGAGGAAAGCCTTACGACTGAGCACCAGAAAGAAATTGAAGCCATTCGTGCCAATCAAAATTCGTTGTCGACTGAAGCAGAATCCGCCAAACCAGTCACTGCGTCTGATCCCGTTCAGGATGCCCTATCACTCGTTGCCAACCTACCTGGAGAGCAGACTAGAAAGCTCGTTCAGGAGAATGAGGTTTTTCGTGGAATAGTTCGAAAGAACCTTCAAGCCTCAATGCAGAAAGAAAAGGAGAAGTTAGAGCAAGAGATGGCGGCTGCCGCAACTGCCCGGGTAAATGGATCGATCGACGGTGTATCTAATGAAGATGTCGAAAAGAGAGTAGCTGCTGAGAAAGAAGCTATCATCAATGAGCAGGTTCAAAAGTTCGATTCTGAAAAAGACGCCCTTATCAAAGATCTTGAGACTAAATTCTCTGCTGAGAAACAAGCTCTTGTCGAGGAACAGGAACGAAAACGCTTACAAGACATACTCACATTCTCTGAGGAAGCTGAAAGGAAAATTGCGGCTCAGGTAGACCTTGCGGAAAAGAAGTCACTGGCCAAATTGAATCTTCATATCAACCAAAAAAATCAAATGAAAGCCAGATTAGATGTCGTCCAGAATGCTGCCACCGAAACTCCGGAAAAGCCCGTCAAAGAGGTCTGGGACGTTGCCAAAACTGCCAAGCCTCCAATAGCAGCGGCACAAGCTCAAGCCAAGCCTCCGCCGACAGCATCTGCAGCAGGTCAACAGACCCTTCCTAGCCAGGTCAGTTCTCCGGCCGAACCACCAGCAACAAATACACCTCCAACTTCACAAGCAGTCGAGACTCCGCAACAGGCTGAAGGACAACAGTCGAATTTACCTAAGCCTGGCCAAGGTAACCATCCTGGAACAGGACCTGCGACGCTGCGAGCGCTTCAGTCAGGTCTACCCAGGGGGAGAGGAGGTGCTCGGGGTAATGCTGCAGGCCAAGCAACTCAGCAGCATCAACAACCTTCACAATCTGGGGGACAAGACGGCCAACCAGCACGGCCCTCGTCTGCACATGGTAGTCGCGGGTCTGCAATTCCTCGAGGATCTGTCAGAGGCACTCGTGCCGGCGGAAGGGCAGGCGCGCAAAATGTGCAGACTGGGTTGCCACAACCGTCTGCTGGTGCGCAAGGCCAGCATGGTGGGACAAGTAGCCCTCGGGGGGCTATGAATCCACAAGCGAAACAATTCAATCCGGCAGGAATGAAGAGACAGCGGGAAGAAGGAGAGGTTGGAGATGGTGGCAATGGTGGCAAGCGGCCGAGAGGCGGTGGTCAAGGGACATGACTTACCTAGCGGTGGATTGAATCATGAGATAGGACGAAGGAGTAGCGGCCACATAGGCGAAACATCGAATCTTTGTTCTATTAGTTTACTGCACGGAATGGGCTAGTGAAGGGCGACCGACCAGTCTTGCTCATCGCATTTGATTGCATGGCGGCAGGTTTCCGAGCTGTTTTACAGCATCAGGTTGGGAATGCAAGGGAAAAGCCAGGTGTTTTTCGAGGCTTGCACACGTGTATATCAAGAGAGAGCTTTCTTCTGCCATAAATTTCAAATGGCATCTTACGAATTTCCGGTAAACTCATTATCCATAAAGGTCGGTGAATTTGTTCCCGGCATCCCTGATAGGCCAATCCAGTTCTGGATAAGCCGATGCCCGTGAGCTGCCTCCGCGAAAGGTTGACCCTAAGTGGACGGTATTTTCTTTTCATCTTGCGCTTCCTTTTCTGTCCTGCCTATCTTCCTCAAGCATCGTCTAAAGCATAATGTTTCCCGTCCTTGCATTTTGCAGAGATTTTGACGTCTTCTTGCTCCTAAAAACCCCATATGTCAGCCAAGCAAGAGAAAACCCTCGAAATGTGCCGTGCTTCGCATTCTCATCGGCAAGATCTATGACGCGGTGGTTGGACACGAGGTGCCTTGGCAGGAGGCCAACACTTAGTTGACACGGCCATTAAGCGTGTTGCAGTTCGATGAGGAAAGCTCATGCTGTCGATGACATCCCTTGATTCTTCATGTTTTCATTATCTGTTGCGCATGAAGTCTCCCGTATTTTTCGCAAGTTGTTGGAACTGACACTGATGAATTGATTCCTTATACTCAAACGCCTAGTAGAAGAGCTCCGCGAGTCTCCATCGAACAGTTTTACCCTCTGAAACTGTTGACCGAAACCTTTCAAATGGCGCAACAACCACTACCTGAGGGTTATATTGATCCCAACTGGCCGAATCCGAACGGTAAGTGATCCGCGAACTCCATAAGATTCTCCCTGCTCATGTATTGCGGCAAAATAGGGCCAAATGACACTTCTATCATAATTTACGGGTATGTCTCATCTGCGTTAGTTCTTTATCGTCGGCTTGAAGACCTTGATATTGTCCATTTGCCTTTGTAGTCGTTCAATCAGTTATAGAAGTGCGTTTGGTAGAAGCTGACCATTTCAGCTATACACCATCTCTTGCTGTCGGTCTCCTCGGGGCCATATTATTCACGCTATCTGCGCTAGTCCATGGGTATCAGTTATTCCGCTACCGGACATGGTATTTTCTCCCTGTCTTCCTTGGCTGCACCATGGAGGTTGTTGGCTACATAGCGAGGTCACACGCCGCTACAAAAGATCCATATGTAAGTCTGGACGTTGGAGGGCGTAGACGCGTGGAAGTTTTTTTTATTCGCCCAGGATTCCACGTTGCATCAATGAGACAATAGTCTGCGCCTGTGAATGATACGAGAGAGAGAAGCTCTGATGTGCTAACGATGACGGTGGCAGAACTTGATCTACTTCATCCTGCAATATTTCTTCATAGTTGTAGCGCCAGTGTTCTTCTCCGCGAGTATCTACACCATTTTGTCGCTCCTTATCAATGCTGTCGGGAAGGAATATAGCCTTATTCCACCGAAAGTAATCCTCTGGATCTTCATTCTCTGCGACATCGTCGCAACGGGGATTCAAGTAGGAGGTGCAGCAAACATCGGCATTGCAGAGTCACATCGAAAAGATCCAACTCCGGCCAACAACGTCTTACTGGGTGGCCTAGCGTTCCAGTGTTTTGACTTCGCGGTATTTTTTACCCTTCTCAGTCTCTTCATCCGTCAAGCCCGTCACCAAGTTCTCGCACCAAAACGACGAAACTTCATTTATGCCTTGGTAGCAGCATCACTATTAATCTATTTGCGTACCGCTTTTCGCCTGGCGGAAACAGCCGAAGGCTTGAACGGCTTTCTCACCACTCATGAGGTCTTCTTCGGCGGTCTGGAATTTGCACCCGTGGTTATTGCCGTCTGGTCATTCAGCGTCTTTCATCCTGGGAAATGGGTTGCGCAATTCAAGGAAGCGGCTGGTGGATCTCAAATGAGGCAGGTGTAGCATGCGGCGCTGAGCCTACGCCACTGCCCATGGAAAGGTCGGCTCGCCTTGTTCCTGCCGTCGAGCAATGCATGCATCGCGAGGCAGACCAAATTGTTGAGTACCATCGTCTTGCATCGATCGACAATACGTTCAATGCCAAGAAAATCCCCTCTCCGTGTGGAGCAGCCGTGATGAGTCATACGGAACTGGTCGCAACGCTGAAAAGGAGTTTGTCGCTACCCAGCATTTTAACCATCTTTCTAAAGTAAGTCATATACCTGATATTCGATCTGTGCTCTAACAATCTACTTTCTGGTGCAGCGTCTATCCGTCTCTTACAACGATGGCTGAAATAGCCGAGGATACAGAACTCCAACCTACTGGTCAAATGGATGGTGTGATCGAAGATGAAGTGCCAGCATCTAGACGGCCCGATTTCTCCTTGCCTTCCGCTGATAGAGGCAAGCAAGCGTGGCTTTTCCTCGCCGGAGGCTTCGCTGTTGAAGCAATATCGTGGGGCTTTCCCTTTTCTTTTGGAGTGTTTCAGGAATACTGGACTTCACAAAATACTTTTTCGACATCTTCTGGCATCTCAGCCATCGGAAGTACCGAGTTAGGTGTCATGTATCTTGGGTCCCCCGTTACCTTTATTATCCTCCAAATGTACCCTCAAACGCGCCGGCTTTGCGCTGCCCTTGGACTTGTCTTAATGATTTTCTCCCTCACCGTGTCCTCTTTTTCTATCCATGTCTGGCATCTGATCATGACCCAAGGTGTGTTGTACGGGGTTGGCGGTTCCATGCTATACTGCCCAGTGGTTTTGTTTCTCGATGAGTGGTTCATCAGCCGTAAAGGTATGTCATATACCTAAACCTTCTCGCAAATGAACATTCCTGAGCATACTGTGGGTAGGGATGGCATTTGGCATCATGTGGGCTGGAACCGGCTTCGCTGGTGTTGTTACACCGTTCCTTCTGTCCGCGCTCCTATACAACTACGGCTTCCGCACTACACTAAGAGCCTGGGCAGTCGCTATCGCGATTCTTACGGGGCCCTTTCTCTACTGGATCAAACCGCGCGTTCCGCTTAGTCAAACTCGGCTTCAACGAAAACTGGATTTCTCTTTCATGAAAAGTCCTCAATTCTACGTTCACGAATGGTGCATTCTGTTGCAAGGTCTGGGCTATTTTGCGCCTGGCATTTACTTACCCACCTACGGGAGATTGATTGGTCTCAGTGATTCCACCGCTACACTGCCTGTCGCGCTCCTCAACGCTAGTGCCGTTTTTGGATGCTTGTGCGTTGGAGCCCTAATCGATCGTTTTCACGTTACCGTTAGCATCGGTATCTGTTCCATCGGAGCTATGGTCGCTGTCTTCTTGCTCTGGGGCCTTACGAGTTCTGTGCCCGTTCTTATGATCTTTGCCATTTTCTATGGGTTCTTTGCTGGTTCGTTCAGCGCCACTTGGTCTGGCATACTGAATGACATTCGGAGAAAGAACCAAACTGCAGAACCAGGCTTGGTCTTTGGAGCGATTGCTTTTGCGCGTGGGATTGGAAGTGTTGTTTGCGGTCCTCTAAGCGAATCTCTCATCAAGACTTCAGGGGACGGTGAAGCAGTCTGGGGTCATGCGAGGTTTGGATATGGGACAGCGTATGGGCCATTGATTGTGTGGACTGGAATAAGCGCTGCCCTTGGAGGCGTCAGCCTTGCTTGTCGGCAGCTGAAGTGGCTCTGACGTATATGCGAAGGGCACAAAATCAGCCTTCTGGCACTAGCTCACGGGCTAGTGGCAGGTTCTGGGGGAGTCCCAATCGATGACCTTGTTGCCCTAACGCATCAGAGTTAGGCCCATCCAATGTTGCAGGACACGGCATCTTGGACGATCGGTGCCCTTTTGAAACAGTAGCCGGTAGTTAGTCAGGACGGAAAAGCGCAGACCCGCTGTTCGCCTCTCTTCCGCGGTATTTTTACCTCCTGTGAACATCATGATCATCATCCACCTACCCTGTGCGGCAGCAACCTCTTCCGCACTGTTTCTTTTAATGCACCCCAGCTGAGCAAACACTATCGCGAAAGGACGTACCGCTCCCTAAGCTCGATTAAAGATTCGAAGACGGCGCTTGACCCCAGGTCTTTTCATCTTTGAAACGGTAGGGGGATCGTTCTCACACTAGCCACTCCCGGCTTCCCGCCCCCAAAAGCCTCTTGACCAGCACACCCTCTAAAACCTTTCACCTGCATATCAATATCGGCGACGGCGAATCAAGGCTTGTCGCAGTCCCCTGCAAGCGCGATTTTCTAGAAAATCCTGGCAATTATGGTGATTGTCGATCCCGCTGCCACCGGCTGCCTTCCGCGCCCCGCCATGTTTCTGCCAAAAATTCACAAACACTTGTTTGCGTATGGGCAAGGATTGCAATCTAAGAGATCGACCACCACCCCAAGTTAGACTTGCCGAGTCTTGGGACCGCTCTGGATATTCTCCGTGACTACTGGGTGTTTCTATTCGAGATGTTAGCGCAGCCCGTCATCTCTGCGACGCGTGGGGATCGTCCCCTTCTACACCCTACGAAGAAGGTAGGCCTGGACCATTGCCTCAGCCTGTCTCTGTCTCTGGCTGCTGACCTTACCTTCTCTTCCTTCCTTCTCTTGTTGAGTTGCGATGCGCAGGTTTGCATGTTATCCTTTGTACTGCCATGATGTCGAAGAGTCCCATCACAGCACTCCTCCTGGCGAGCTTCGCTTCTCTTGCTGCCGGTACCAGCTTCCAATTGACCGTTAACACTAACCCTGACTTGTCGTCACTTTCATACTACCTGAATCTCTTCCCAGATCTCCTTTCGCGACTCAACAGCACACAAGACATCACCTTCCTAGCACCCAGCAATGACGCCATCCAGAGCGCCTTGGGTCACCAGGATTCCCAATTGGCGCAGGGGAAAATATACGGCTGGATAGACAAGATAATATCGTATCACACGCTGAATGGCACATTGGCTTCCACAGACATTACAGAGACAGCGCATTTCAAGACGTCTTGGTTGAACGACAGCGCGTGGACAAGTGTCACTGGTGGTCAAGTGGTAGGATACGTCCATCAGAACAACGCTCCCATTTTCCAGTCAGGTATAAAGACAGAGACCGGCATCAAAAAAGCAGTAAGCTTCTTCTAGAGCTCCTGTCCCATCCTCGATTAATCCAAACAGGACATTGCTTTTGACGGCGGCGTCATCCATATCCTCGACGGCGTCCTCGAGATCCCCCTGAACACTACGGCAACATGCTACGCGATGGACATGCCTGACTCAGCCTCGACCCTCGCCAACAAAAAGTTCCACGTCGGCATCGACGACGCCTTTCCAGACATGACACTCTTTATCCCCCCAGAGCAAGGCATCGAGCAGTTCGCAAACTACATCAACAGCATCTCCGATGCGCAGTTCCAGGAGATGATCGGGTACCATCTCGTGGTCGGCGAGATTATGTACAGTTGCGAGGCGAAGAATGAGAGTCTGAAGACATACACGCCGAACAACGAGCCCATTGAAATCACGGTCGTAGGCGACGACATCTACGTCAATTCCGCCAAAGTCATCGAGAAGGACATCCTCATCAACTCTGGCGTGGCGCATCTTTTGGACCAGTAAGCCTTCCCCCTCATCTCTAAGCCCTGCCCCCTGCTAAGACGAGATAATCACCAGACCTCTCAACCCGGCAAACAAATCCTCCCTCCCCTCCTTCCCCAACAACGGCATGCCCAACACCTCCCCCTCCACCTCCAACTCCTCCTCTAACTCCACCGCCCCCACCGTCTCCCCCTCACCAACCCCCGCGCACAACTCCTCCTCTTCCTCCCACCTCTCCGCCGGCGCGTACGCCGGCCTCGGTGTCGCCGCCGCCCTGGGCTCCATCGTCCTCATCGCGTTCCTCGCGTTCCTCTTCATCCGGCGGCGTCGGCTCGAGCAGTCGCGCCAACCGCCCCCTTCTTCTCTCTCGCGCTCCTCTTCACGAGCCTCTTCGAGCTTCTCGGACAGAAGTAGTGGGCAGCAGCAGCTCCGCAAGGGGAACCCCCGCGTCAAGGCGCGCAAGGGCGTCTTCAAACCCTTGCCCTCGCGGCCTGTGGAGATCGCCGGCGGGGAGGTGGCGAGGGAGCTGGGCACGGGGGACGAGGAGCGGGCGAGCAGCGGATTTAGCGGGGGTAGTGGAAGTGGGAGCAGTGTGAGTCCGGTGGAGAAGATGGGGAGTTTGGGCAGTGGTGGCGGCGGGGGAGGTGGAGGTGGGGGGTGGGGTGAAGAGAGGAAGGTGTGGGAGCTAGATAGCAAGAGTTTGGGGATCATGGCGGGGATTCCTCAGGATGTGTATGATTATGATTATGACTATGAGGTGAGGGGGAGGGCGGAGTTGGAGGGGGATGATGGGGCGGCGGAGAAGGGGGAGAAGGAACGGTTTGGGTAGGTTAAGGCTGATGTGGGAAAGGAAGCGGGTGGGATTGGGTTAGGCAAAAAAAGTTGATGGATTTGAGTGTCCGTTTTTGCATATATGATGGGTTGGAAAGAGTTCACGACGTGACACGTCATGGATGGCCCCCGGGGCCCGGTGCTACGATCGAATAAGGGTTGACTCCTGGCTTGATCGAACCGATCTGGTGAATTACCCTGCTACGGCCAGGACGGGGACAAAAGTCGACTTTCATCCTTTTTTCTATTTCCCGTGTTTTGGCCGGTCATTCTTCCTCATGATTCTGCAATCGCCCACGGCTTGTGCCTCCCTCCTCACACGCACAGGGCAGATTTTTCACAGCGAGAGGCAAATTATCGGCCGAATTTTTCCTTCTTGTTTTCTTCCTTTGTCTGGGTCAATCCAATCCAATCCAATCCAGTCCAATCCGCGTCGTTGAGCGGGAGGTTTCCATTGCCACAAACAATGCGCTCCTAGCTTTGAAGCCCCTTGGGCCTTTGTGGGAAGGGGAGGGAGGGATTCTTTGTGTTTTTCGCCGCCCTCATGGTCGGCGGAAATGGGGGGTTCGGTTTACTTCAGCGTCTGGCCTGGCCTCTCTCTCTCTGTGTCTTTATGCAAATTCAGTCATCAAATCAACCGAGCTGCTCCCTTGACCCAGGCCTTTCGCGGTTCCCAGACGCTACTGGTTACGCTGAAGATCTCACGAGCTCAAGTCCCAGACAGAGGACGATTGGACATTGCGACTCAAAAAGTTACCAGTAATTTCGAGATCGAGCTTCTAGACAGAGACGCGCGCCAGATGTGCGTAACGACCCGCCTCTTCGGCTCCTGCGGCCACTTCTCGCTCCGGGCGACGTACTTCTGCGAGCATCCGCCGGCGACGTCGACCCAGCGGTGCCGGAATGGTGCGTCCTTGGAGCGGGATCTGGTGTCTGAGAGGGTGTGTGTGGAGTGTGAGAGGGGAGAGGGGGGAGGTGGCGGGGTGGGTTGATAGGCGGAGGGTGAGCTTGAGGGAGAGGAGGAGGAGGAGGCTAAGGAGGGTTGGTTGGTAGCTGGAGAGCGGCGCTGAGGGGGTGATTGGGGAGTGGAGGACAAATAAGGGGAAGGAAGGAAGGGTTTGGGGCAATGTGAGACGATGTTCGAGTTGGAGGTGGTGGTGGTGGCAGCGGAAGATACGACCTTTCTGCTACGTTTCGGTAGGTTCAATTGAACATGCATTGATTCAGCATCGGATTTCCTGAACCTACCCGTTACTCTCTTGCTGTCTGCTACCGAGAACGGATGACACTTTGGTGACTACCATAAGGTAGGTCTCACACAACTCGACGCGGTGCTTTTCGGCTTCCTTACTGTTGCTACAAGCTTTGTGGATGGAGGCGCAGTAACATTGCATAATGACGTTCAAATTGTTCACGTGTCGTTGGAAAGGGTTTCTGGGAAAGAGCGATAATGAGATAGGTCAGTCTCTACAACAGAGCGGAGTGAGTGGCTGTAAAAGGTGAGGAAGGGCCCACCGATATAACACTAACCCCGGTTTGAAAGCCTGATATGACAAGGGACTACGGCTGAGTCTTACTCGAGCAGCTAGACAGTTTCGTACCATAATGTTGGATCTTCGACGTTGTCTGTTCTAGAATAGTGTTCTTAAATATTACAATCCCTTGGCGAGAGGCTTTGAGCATGCGGAAAACGAGTTTCCATCTCCTTAATTCCTCAACCGAGGTTTTCTCCCCTAATGAATGCGAGTTGCTGATTCCGTACAGCCGCCTCATCTCTCCTCTCTCATCCTCTCCCAGTCATAGATCCTTTCAAATTTCAGATTTCGAAGTTCGGAATTATCCCTATTGCCGTGTGGAATTGCGGAAGGTTCGTCATAAACATATACCCAGAGATTTAAATAGTTAATCTCGCCATCTGCCACCACCTGTATTATGTCCTCTATTAGCACCATTGCTCCCTTCGCCTTGTGAAAATAGCTCTGTAACACCATCGTCCTTGTTCAAAGAGTTCCACTTGTGATGACCAGCTGTTTCAGGCCTTGATTGAAGTCGTTGCAGCCACCATTTATTTGTTGAATAGAATTGTTATCGTTGTCGTCGTCTTTACAATCATCGAATTGGCATCCCCACATTTGCAAGGCGTTGGTGCCCGCCTGGGCAGCGACAGATTGTGCGCCATCCTTGACTGGGACCTTGACCGAGCCAGTGAATTTCCATCGCTGGTTTGAGTTGAGCCACGAGAGCT
Source organism: Pyrenula aspistea (assembly GCA_021030945.1). Classification (NCBI taxonomy): domain Eukaryota; kingdom Fungi; phylum Ascomycota; class Eurotiomycetes; order Pyrenulales; family Pyrenulaceae; genus Pyrenula; species Pyrenula aspistea. Next base: position 109,870 of record JAGFML010000031.1, read on the forward strand.
TTGTGCCTTTACTGTCGCAGAGTATGAGCAAGACTACTTGGCTTTAATTAGAGGGGTGGAGCTTACCAGCCTTTCTCGGAATATTGGTCAAGCGAATTCAATGTGCCACGCTCGACTGGTGCGCTGCTCACGGCAGCTATGAACATGGCTATCCAGTAAGGAAGATTCATTTTATGAGAGATGCAATGAGAGATAGGAAGCTGTTCGGTCTCGCAATAAGCAACTGAGGGAGGAATGGTCCGTCAACGGAATAAAGTCTCGGATCGGTTGAAAGAAATTGTCAACTCAGTGTCCGAAGAATGATACAAGAAATTCACTCTCATGAGCTTCTTTATACCTCTCACTACAGGGCGTTCTACGCCAGCACTATTTCAAGTGTCAGTTGCTTGTGGAGCCTGGCTAATCCAACTGTTGTAAGGATTCGTCGCCATTGTGAAGATAGCTTGGGGCTGCGTAATCGAGAAGCATAGGCTGATTCAACCTGATCGTAACTCCTGGCACTATCTGTAGAGCTGCGAACTGAGAGCAGGAGAATTGTGCCAACAAAGAATTCGCCAGTGAGAGAAGAAATACGGCATTCGTGGAAATTCCCGACAGAGCATCACGCCGAAATCGAGCGCGAAGGGGAGCCTGTTCTGGTCCACAATCCGGTGTGAAGGTAGACGCCTCAGCACTGCCTATTCTAGTGCTGGGCGAGATGAATCCTTTGTACTCTAGTTCAATCAAAAGGTTGGGATATCAAAGACTCGGTTCCTCGCGATCGGTTTCACCTCGGCTTTAAATAAACCCAAGGTGGGATATCAGCCTCAAACATGGTCCGTGCGCTCTAAGCTTTTCTCCGCAATTGCAACACTGCTCTCCACAAAATCATCCCAGGTCCACATCAAGGGATGCATTTGCTGGGGCGGGCTTTGGACTACTCTGACATTGATGCCTTGGTTGCGCAGAACCGCTCTTATGCCCAAGGAAATTTCATTGAAGTGGTCTGGTAGTAGCCAAGGAGGCCCGCGTACGGGCGAATTACCGTGTGCACTTCAAGTGGAAACACAATGATGCGGACGCTATGGTGCGACAACATCGCCTCGAAGTCCGAAGAAGGTGAGCATTTAAACACAATTCTAACTTATGCTCTAGTTACTCCGCCTTTACGCGCCTCAGCCTACTTGGCCGGCATTTACGCGCATGACAACCATTAGACAAGCTATCCTTGGCAAAGACTCGCACGCACCTTGATGCCACTCTTGCTCTTTGTGCCGATGATAAATTGGTCGCTGTCAGGCTCAACGTCATCCGGCCCGGCGCCAATAAATTCGAAATTGAAATGTTGGACAAGCTTTGCAAGAGCCACGTAAAGTTCGGCCCATGCCAAACTACACGGTCAGATACTTTAGCAATCTAAGTTCATACCAGCCAGAATTAGGCTGCTAGAGATGGATACTCTCGTTTAAAAACGAATAAACAGTCTTCAGCGGAGTTAAAGGAGAGGTCTGGTACTTACTGCATGCCCAGACAGATCCTTGTCCCTCTCGAAAAGGGGCCAAACTTCTTCTCCGCCCTTTTGATATTTTCCTTGTCCATCCACCGCTCAGGATGGAATTTCCGCGCGTCCGGATACACGCTATCATCCCAGTGCATCAAAAGTGTAGTCATACCAACTGGCGTCCCAGCTGGAATAATCCACTTGTCACTATACACGAGGTCGCGATCAGGTGCAATGCGTGCCAGCCGTGTCGCTAGACCTGGGCTGAGCCGTAGACCTTCCATGATCACACCTGTAAGATAAGGGAGCCGTTCCAGCTCGGCAAGAGTGGGCTCGCCCTGGAGATTTTTGAGGTCCGCGCGCAGACGATCTAGGATCGTGGAATTGTTGTATACGTTATAGATGATGAAGCGCAGCGTTTGAGCCACGGTCTCAAGGCCGGCTCCGGTGACTGTGTTCATCTCATCGTTCACGCGGTTGAGCTCCTTTTCAGCAGGCGGGATACTATCGGCCGCTAAGATGTCGTAAACGAGACTGCGAGGAAGGGTTTTAGTGTCTGTGTTTGATTTAATTTCCGCCATGGTTTGCTCGGTCCGTTTCTCTGAAGTCTGGGCATACTATGAGCTCTTCATGTATATCTAGGCCGATATGGATAGGTTCTTTGCTAGAGTAATTGACTTACCCTCAAAAATGCCACGAATGCCTGTATAGCTGGATCTCCGGTCTTTTCGAGCAGTGACAACGGCATCGCCTTCATCATCGGTCAGGGAAAGTGGATGTGTTTCGTCATGCGCCACATACTGCCGTTGCCTTGGACCGTTGTCATCAGAAGCTGGCCAAAGTCGGGGCGATCCAGGTTGTTATAGCTCGTTCCCTGGATGTATTCCGTCGCTATATCTGTTGACATTGCGCTGAAGACAGAATCTAATCTAAACACTGTTTTTGAAGCGGCGAGGCCCGCGATGCGATTCCGGAGTTTTCTGGCCTTTGACGAGACGATATCCTGTCTACTGGCAACGCTGGCTTTTGAGAAATATGCATTCAGGGGCGCTCTTCGCCGCTTGTGTAAATAGTGGTCAGCCGTGCAAATTGCGGATCTAGGAGCTCCAACAGCATCATAGCTCCAATCGTACTTGTTCCAGATGCCATCGTGTTGGTAAAGCTTCTCGTAGAAGCTCGGATCGCTCACATGAAGTTCGTACGGGCTGATTCTCACAATTGGACCTTGATCACGCGTCTGAGCATGCCATCAAAACTATGGAGATCTAGCTAGCACACCGTATCTCTCATGCAGCTCTGCGATCTTGAACGTGTACTGGCCGTTTTGTACGACGTCGTAGTAAGCCTCATAATAGCGAGTAACGGCAGCGAGCTTTGGGCCAGGGAATTTCGCTAGCGGATGGAGAAAAAGACGGTAGAAGGCTAGGCTTATAAGGTAGAAGGTGAACGTTGAAAAGAGAGGAAGCAAGAGAGAGCTGTCTAGAAATCCAGCCATAGTCGTCGAGTTACGGGAAAATTGTTCAAGGATGAAACCCCGCTTCGTCAAGTGGCGACTACCGGTTTAAGGCTTCTGTCGGTGATACACAATAGCGCAGAGTAGTAAAATGCCTGAAGAAGTGTGTCAAATTTAGACTCAGTCTAATTATATAGACTTTTCAAGACTTCAATGGGAAGCTGTTGGAGTATGGACCTGATATCTTTAGGTCCCGCAGTCGAACCAGGTGCTAGGGTCTGCATCTCTGCCGCATCCCTGGCAAGGTCGCATAATTGCCACGTGTCTTGGTTAACTGTAAGTAGCTATACTAACTCTATCCAGTAACCCAGAGATCAGCGCAAGCACTGTGATGTACATGTCACCGCCAGTGACAGCGAGATCTGTGGCCGCTGACTGGGACCGTGAGGATAAGCGTAAGGTTGATAATCAGAAGTCTTTGAAGGTGTCCAGATCCTGAACCTAGGTCTGCCTTCATATTGATCGAGCGGCAAATTCATCAGAGTAACAGAAATATCTCTATCTTTAATGCATCTGCCGTAGAGGTCATTTCATTGTTACGGCCGAGTTTTTCAGCGGTTCATGGTTGGAATTTAGGAGCTTTTGCGGGCACTACCTGCCGATCTCCCGGGTGCCGCGGACGTGACCCCTTTTTAGCGTTATGCACCGATTATCAGGCCTAAGCAAATGTCCACAGTGTACAGTGAACATTCGATATAAGCAACAGCTTCCAGAGGAGATTCTTCCGTCCCATAGATATGAGATCCAGTCAAAACCACCCGACGATCTCTAGGGCGATATTCTAGGAGGAAAAAGGTCGATGAGATTTAAGAGTATTTTCTAGAGCTCCCTAAGACTTTAAAATGTACATATAATCGGTTGCTTATATCAAAGGGTTTACTGGTATTTAAGTCAGCTGACTTGCATAATTCTCTCTGCTAGTCAATCTGAACGACCCTCGATTTCTAGAAAACGGCCAATTGCTCCCATACAACCTAATCCGGGTATATCAATCAAACATTCTCCTTCGGCTTCACGGGGTCATGATACGACACCTCAAACGCATCTGTCCTCTGGATATCTTTGTCGTCTCGCAGATTGGCCGTACTGCCATTCTTCTTATCCGGTCCACTGATAGAGTACTTATTGTTGCTATGCATGAACCCGTTCTCTGTGTATGGCTGCTTCTGCGGATCACCAAGCTCAAGATGTGTATACGTGGATTGTCCAGAAGTGCTGTGGGATTTTGACGAGGACCTTGTCCGGGTGCCACGGGTACTGTCCACGATTCGAACAAGTGAACTGCCAAAGGAGCGGAGCCTGGTGAATTGAAGCTGGCTGACAGTCCGGAGAGGTGGGATGCAGCTCATGATGATGACGAGGTTTTGTTCGACAGCTGCCCACAGTACCGCGGTGCTTGCGTTGTATTGACTGTCTGACGTTTTAGAATGAGATTGAGAATATGTTGTCTTTTTGATCGAGGCTGTCATAGTGCTGGTAGAAGTTAGAGGACTTGGCTTTTTTGGCTCTTGTGGGACATATACAATAGACCAAATGCCATCACTATCACCAATCCAATCCTGTTCCGTAGAGACATCTGGAGACCCCAAATGATCCAGATAGGGATTGCTACGTATGTTAAGTCGCTGAAGCTGAACATGGCTGTTCGAGCAGTCAGTGGACGGCATGAGAATAAGCTTCAGATGTCGGGAGCTACTCACACTGCATCAAATAGCCTAGGTCTTGTTGAATCTTCGGATCCCACTTGTAGCGAGTCTTCACAGTTGGGTCCCAAAGTCCTTGGACGGGGCTGACCTGGGCCCAAACGACAATGATGACAGCGATTCCCACTAATGATTGCAGAGCGGTGAAAAAGATCAAGAAAAGCTTGAACCAAGTCTTTGCGCCAAATATCCGGACGAGAAGGATAGTAATAGATACTCTAGCCAAAATTGAGACCAGTAAGTTAGGCGTGGAAGTTATCCAATCCCCATTTCAAGATATTGATAAGCTGCTGAGGTGTTAAATCAAGGTCATGCTTTCCAAGTCCCCAATGGTAGGCTTCCGTGATGCATGACTGGGCGAAAACAAGCACTACCTGATATATCGGTCAACACGTGAGCCACAGTAAATGAATAGGGGGACATGCGCCTGAGAGAAGCATACACCAGTCATCCGCGCCTAACGCGTGCGAGATCCTTATGCGCACGTGGAATCTCAGCCCAATTAGGGCCAAAGCTATGGTGGTGAGAACCCAGGAAACAGAAAGAATGAGAGGTCCATGACCTAAATCCGAAGGATTTTGTGGTGGAGGTGCGTTCTCCATTATGAGGTGCAACAAAGAAAGAGAAGCTGAGAGAACATGATCAAGCGGCTCCGAGGGGAGGGACTAAAAATCAGCATTGATGAAAGATGACAATTGAGAGTTAGGCGAAGAAGGTTCTGCGGCTTGAAGTGAGAAAGGACGAACAGTGAATGGACTGACAGGGACGGGAGAGTAGGATCAGAACCCGAGGCGCAAATTCCAGATCAGGAGTGTGTGGTAGGGATGCCATGTGCATAAATGTTGTTGTCAAGACACATATCAACAGGCGGTGATGGTTAGGCCGCTTGTGGCTGCCTGAACCTCCATGGAAGAGCCCGACAGCCACGATAAAGCATTAGTGTCTTGTCGATCAAGATTGAAGCCGGCATCATTGCACGCTCACCACGTTATCTTCGGGCTTCGAAGGTTATTGAAAGTCTGATCTCCAGCCACCACCGTCAATCCTCGTATTAATTAATTTGGATCCAAGGATCGTCCCGCACGGCAACTACGCCCCACTTTTGATTGCCGTTTGGAGTACTTAAAACGCCACAACGTTCAACATGTGCAAAGCTTATAAGTACAAGGCACAGAGAAGCCAAATAAGAGTGCGGACGGTCGGAATATCCTAATCTGTGACTTCCAACTAGGAGAGCTTGCGGCCGTGGTTCGGCGCTGCCTGTTATGGTAAATGTCCGGCACATCAACTATGATAAGCGTGACGGCAAAAGTGTCCGAACATCCCTAGAGATCCTTATGTAGTATTTATCTTCACACCCACCTCAGTTCTAGCAGTAACGTGGTAGAACTGACAGCTTATAATCTGCTTCTAGGTCACCTAGATTTCGAATACGAACTCGTTCTAGGACGTTTCTATTGGCCGCCCCAAGTTTTACACCGCTGGCGTACTTCAAGCGGTAAAAGGGACACATAATAAGGGCTCACAACTATGATGACAACAGGGACCGAACTCCCCCTGGAGGTCCTTATGTAGTATCTAATCTTCACAATAAGTTAATATGTGGGACGGGCTAGTCTGAAGGTTAGGTTATCCAATCCGGAGTTTCACCCTTACTTGTTATTCTGTGCAACTCCCACCGTCGCCTAAGGAGCAGCTGCCGTGTAGGATGATGCAAGTCGAACGCCGCTTGGGATACAATGTTGTTACCTGAGGGGAGGTGCAAACTCCGGGGAAGTCGGCAGCACGCACTAAAAAGTAATAGAGTGTTTTTGCGCACTGTGCAAAAAGGAAAAGGCGGGAGAAGAGGGGTGGGGCGGATGTGCGGCTGGTTGGACATGTCATGCATCAATCACCAACCACGCACGCAGCTTTTCATCATTTCGGCCTGGAAAAAACTCCGATCACATTTGTTGCTCTTGGTCAGGACCTCAAATTGCTTTTCTCGCTTCAAGCCGATGCATCACGGCCGCGGGTCGTAATGAATGGTCACTGTGCTACCCGGCAGCTACCTGTGGAACTTTTGGTGGCAATTAACTACTTCTATCTTGACGGGAATTGACTCTATCTAGCCACTTATTGTACACTCCTTTATCCCTGAAAGCGGTGCCAGAGCGCCTAGAACTTCCAGACAAGTGGCTCACATTGTCTCAGGAGCATCGAAGACAGATGTGAGATTTTAGGAACAATGAGTGCTGAACCTTGCCAGCAGGCCACAAGTTACAGAAATTCCGAAAGAGTGTGTGGCGGGGGCCAATGCATATACGAACGATGATTCATTTACACCATGACGGAGATTCATCTAGTACACGGACCAACAGCTTGGGATACTTGCTTTACACCCTACGATGGTGCTGATGGTGAAGGAGGTTTGACTGACCGCTGGATTGCCCTAAGATATTCACTATGGAGAGGCACAGTCTCGGCAGTTCTTTAACATATATAATTAATCAATGGCTTTCTTGCCTCACCTGGCCCGGAGTAGAAGCGCTGTGAAGCACAGAAGGCCGCTCCTTCAGTCGTCTAAGCTCGCCAACATGGCTGGACACTTTCAGCTACTGCTGGTGGCGGTTGCAGTCCTGATTTTGCTCACAGCAGCCTCGTTGTTCCTTGTAGGTGATGGACCGAAGCAGTCTTTCGTACAAGCCTTGCCAGGCAGCGGCGCGAAGCAAGGCTATCTGAGTCAGTTGAGTCAAATGCTGAGATCGATCACGGCATTGGAGGAAATGGTTGCCGAAAGGTACAATCAAGTAGGTGAAATTTGTCTCTGTGCGCGTCCCGCTAGAAGTCTTCTGCTAAAGCCATATGGATCAGTTCTCAAAACATGGGCTCCTTTCTGGATTCTATAGCCTAGGAAAAGGACCGACCGTTGTCCTTCCGACGTCACAGCTACACCTCCTGAACAAGTCAGAGAAGGAGGTCGCTGCGTTCCAGATACAGCTTGAGAGCTTGCAACCGCGTTACACGATCGGTAGCAAGGAACTCTACGAATATGCCATTCACCTAGAGATTGACTATGTCCGAAGACAGCTCAAGCAGGATGTCGGGCGATTTTCCGGGCCGATGGCAGAGGAGCTAGCTGCCGGTTTCGATGAATGCTGGGATATCAAAGAAGATTGGACGACAGTGAGTGTGTATGAAACATGCTCCCAGATCACCGCGCGCACGATATGTCGGCTGTTCTTGGGAATGCCTTTGTGTAAGCACCTCACTGGTCGAGGATGGGTAATACAATAGAGCTAACTGGATGGTTAGGCCGTCATGAGGAATTTCTTCAGGAGTCTCGACACTACGGAACCGCTGTATTTGGCTGCGCAGCCCTGATATCTACGTTACCCAAGAGCTTCCGAGGGCTTCTAGGGCACCTAATCGCATATCCTGCCAAAAAGTATCGTGCCGCTTGTGAATAGATCTTGGTCCCATACGTTGAGAAGCGACTCGCGCAATCCCGTAGTAAAGAACCCATGTCAGTGATCACAGAGTGCAATGTGCAGACTGTGGAACTTGCTAATGTATCAGTAACTACCCAGTCAAAACGATGCCCTCCAATGGATGATCAACGAAGCCTTGCAAAACAATTCTTACCATAGCTCCGCGATGCATCTAACGCACAGCATCCTCTTCCTCATGTCCTCCGTCCACGCAACCAGCTACGCCATCACGAACTGCATCCTCGACCTATACAGCAGCGACCACGCCGAGGACTTCACCGCCGCAGCCCGTGAAGAGTGCGACCACGCCGCCTCCTCAAGCGGCGGGAGCATGGGGAACAAAGATGCGGTTTCTAGGCTGCATCTCATCGATTCCTGCATCAGAGAGTCGTTGCGATTTTCAGGCTTCTTCATCTTTACCCTCATGCGCGTCATCTCTGCTCCTTCCGGTCTCACACTCTCCGCTTCCTTAACCATCCCCGCGGGAGTCCGCATAGGTGTACCCATCCAAGCCATCCACCACGACGCCTCCCTCTACCCAGACCCTTACAACTTCAACCCTTATCGCTTCTTGGACCACGAGTGTTCAACGATGATGAATGAGCGGTTCCTGACATTTGGGATCGGCCGCCATGGCTGCCCCGCGCGCTTCTTCGCCTCGCAGCTGATGAACTTAGCATTGGCGTACGTAGTGCAGAATTATGACATCGAAATGGTGGGAAAGAGACCAAAAAGTCTGCCGGTGTTGAATACTTTGATGCCGCCAACCGGGGCAACGATTCGGGTTCGCCGCAGAGGATAACATGCAGAGATCGATTTCGGGACGCTGTCGATCGTAACTGTAATTAGAGCCGACCGTTTGAATAGTCAATTGTTAGGAAATACAGGACCTGATCCAAGATATATCGCTGTCACGAAACATTGCATTGCTGCAAGAGCCTAGTCCCTCGTCATCACACAAATACGTCGACTAGCAGGCCTTTCACTCCTTCCGCACATCCATAACCGTCTCGTAATTCAAAGGATTATAGGTGTACGATCTCACCATTTTCAGTCCCACCGACTTGAAGAGAGCCTGCCATTGTGCCATTGTCCGCTGCATTGATGCAAATGCCGCCATGAAGGTCAGATCCATGCCTGCAGCGTATGCGCTCACTCCTGTCTGCGGCAGAACCCATTCATCTAGCAAGATGACCGATTGGTCGTTCATTGCAGATGTGATGTTCCGAAGGATTAGGCGCACTTTCTCATCGGGGTGGTTATGGAGAACGGCGCGGGTGTAATAAAATTTCGCCCCTAATGCAAGTATCAGTTTCCGCAAGGCAATGATGAGATGAGGCAAATCCTCACCCTGCACAGGCTGAGGCTCGAAGAAGTTATGAGCCATATTCTCAACCTCCGGAGTCTGCAAGGCTTTTTCGACAGAATGCGAAAGATCTTGAAGTATGATTCGCCCCGGCACGTTTGGAAACCGCTCTGTAAATTGTGCACATTGATGGCCCACACTGCCGCCCAAATTCACGAAGACGGCTTTCATTGGATCCCAGCCGCTTGTCTCCTCCTCTACAGGATACACCGACAACCAAGATACATCAGGAGTTCTACGAAAGCGCATATAATCATTGAAGAATTTGAGCTTGTCTGGATTCGCCTTAAACCATGCGAACTGGTGCAAGTTTGACTTCCACGCAGTTTGGAAGACAGTATGCATTGGATCTGTTGGGTTTTGGTGACCAGTCTCCCTCATGAAGCGCGGCACTTCTTGATATTCTGGCCCAATTGTCTCGAAACTATGCCCACTTAGACTATGATTCGTTCGTGAGATAAGGAACGTTCAATAGACCTACCAATGACAAATACCAGCCTCCGTCGCCTTCTCTGTGAGATTTCGGGTGACATTATTGGCGACGTAAGCATCCTCGCCGGTCTCATCGACTACGCCAATCGAGGCAAGATATATCATGCAACGGCCTATCGCCAGTCATCTTTAGAGAGACCGTCATTGACATCGGGTACGGCAAGTATACTTATGAGTGATGGATCGGCGTCAGTCTCCTTCGCGATCTGTTTTGAAATCACAGCTGCTTCGTTCCTAGCAAGAATCTCGAAGAGCTTTAGGTCAAAGCCGATCCTAACTACCGCCGTTTGCAGGTGCTAACACAGGCTCACGTTACAATCAAGATCCAGATATGCGCCTTTGAATCAGATGTCCGTAAGACAGGCAATTCTTACCAAATAACCGATGCGGTTGAGAGTATCTTGAGGGGTTTCTATTGAGTATGCCAGGTCCCGCAACGTTATCAAGAGCTTCTGACGTGCAGCTGCGTCTGCCGTTGCCGCCAACTCCTGCACTTGCCTTGTAAGCGCCTCCATGTCGGACCGGTCGGGACGAAGTAACCATGCAACAGAAATGCCTTGCAGTAGTAGTCAAAGGTTAAAAAGAGGTATGGGCAGAAATATTGGAGGTCATTAAAAAGAGCTTAAAAATCGGTACGAGGCGAACTACGAGCGATGTGATTCTGCATCCACGCAAACAGCTCGTCTCGTAATGAATATAGCCCTATCAAGATCTCCTCTTCAAAGCTGTAGCGTAGATCTCTGGCATGCTGGGCGGTTCGTGGCCGCTTTCTACCCATTGTGAAAGCGATGATTCGGGAAATTAACGGTGAGGATTAATTCTCAATACAGAAAGGATTACGATAAAAAGCGACAAGATGTTGCCTAGGATGAACCCCTGGGAAGTCGTGCATGAATGTATCCGAACATGACGACAATGTATCCGAACATGTCATCCCCGTACTATAACAGCAGCACCTGGCTCCACTACGGAAGCCAATAAATGCCAAGGAGAGGAGCGGAGTCCAGGGGCGTGTGGAGCTCCCGCGGGATGTAATTCCATAGCATCCCATCAAGGACGCCAATGCTGCCTCAGGCCACTCGATCTCGATCGACATTGCTTCTCACACGAACGGGTGCCAAAGCTACGTGCATAACGCTACTGCATGAGCGGATCCCCGAATCTGACAACCGGTTTAGAGGCGTCGAAAGCTTTCTATTGATCTAATTTGATACATTGCCACCCACGCAATCATCAGACTAGAGGTTGTGTAGACGTTCAGGCCTTATCTCGGTGGCTGCCATCATATAAGCCCTCGTTAGGCTGGCGCTTGCCAAGACCGAGGCCATTCCTTGTCTCATGCTCGTATGCTATCCCCTGCCTAGTTGTCCATGCGCTCGTTTCTTTTGCCACTCTTACGAACCGATAGCATTAGGGCTGAAGAAAGCCGAAAGCCGAAAGCTCCTAAATACCTAGTGTCAACAAAACCCACTTGGAATCCTCTATTAAAATGGAAGGGAAAAGAAAAAGAAATTATATTGTCATCAAATTGACTAGGCTACGAAAAGGAGACGATCACACGAAGTCACCGTAAATGAAGGGCTGGAGGCTGTACTGTCCTACCCAGTTATAAAAGTGTCGCTATTACTTGCGGCCCGGATATCAACTGGTCGGGGTTATAGAGACTGATTGGATCCAATGATTGGACTGGAGGGAGAGACCTCAGCTCTCCCTTTACACCAACCCTTCCGCTTCGGCCTCCCTTATCCTTTCGCAACACGAACGGACACCTTGACAAACGACCTTCAAATGTGGCAAGTCGCCCGTTCGTATCGCGAAAGAAAGGTTAGTCGATGTTTCCTCACATTCTGCCAGATCTTCGCCAGGAGTTCGCCTCCTAGTGGTAGCGGTTCGGTTGGCTAGGATGAGTCTCAAGATCATAGGTTTGAGATGCTACCATTTCGCTAGCCTGATTGCCCGTCTCTCACTTCATCTCTGTTACCCTTTTCGTATTGCTCATTATGCAGTTTGCGTGTCTTCCAGCACTCCTCGAAGCTGCTGCCAAGTCCTGTCCTCCTCGCGGCCTTATCATCTGTGCCCGTGGCGATACAAAATTATGCACCAAATTGAGTTACCAAAAGTTGCTCGAACAAGCACGTTATCGGGGTCGTCTTCTGTGGCGCATTGAACGCTTCAGGCATGGTGCCCCTGTTCTCATATATCTAGATGATCAGCTAGAGACGTTCATCTGGTTTTGGGCTGTCTTGTTCGCTGAAGCCGTGCCAGTGCTCACCGCTCCATTCAGCAATGTCGCAGAACAGTGTCAAGAGCAGATTAGAGCCCTGGCGAATGTTCTGCAACATCCTGTCTGCATCACAGAGACCAAACTGCTTTCAATATTTGAAGGCCAAGATGAGCTAAATATTCATATTACGGACTCGGCACTATCGAACAATCACTACACTTCTGAGCAGCACCAACGGCATGACACAGTCCGAGAGAACGGCGATCTGGCGTTTCTCATGCTCACCTCCGGCTCTACGGGGGCCCCAAAAGCGGTACGGCTGTGCCATAAGCAGGTCTTGTCCGCTGTGGTGGGTAAAGTCTCAATACGGGAGATGCCACCCAGCAAGCCATATCTGAACTGGATCGGACTAGACCATGTTGCCTGCATAACGGAAATCCATCTAACGGCTATGTTCATGGGCGTGGATCAGATCCACCTCTACGCTCCGGACGTAATTGCGGACCCGCTGAATTTTCTAGACCACTTAAGCCGGTATCAGGTTGCCCGAACATTTGCACCAAACTTCTTCCTTGCAAAGCTCGTCGCTGCAGTTCGGGCTCAACCAAAAGACTGCACTCAGGACTTAGATCTTAGCAATCTGATGTGGCTGGGGTCTGGAGGAGAAGCCAACGATGTCGCAACGGCTGCGTCAATCTCAGAGCTCCTAGCGCCTTACGGTGCCCGTCCTGACGTCCTCGTCCCAGGGTTCGGAATGACGGAAACCTGTGCAGGCACGATATACAACCTCGCATGTCCAAAATATGATCTGCAGATCGAAAGGGCGTTCACTTCGCTCGGCAAATGTATTTCTGGGATGGAGATGCGGATAACCCTTCCTTCGCAAGATAAGGGCATATTGCTTGCAATGGTCAATGAGCCTGGAAATCTCCAAGTACGTGGATCTCCTGTCTTTGATGGCTATTACAACAACCCCGACGCTACAGCTGAAGCCTTTACGAGTGATGGCTGGTTCAAAACAGGCGACCAGGCTCTCATTGACTCCGATGGGAATCTCAGCATGATCGGACGCTTAAAGGAGACGATGATCATTAACGGAGTTAAACACCTGCCTCAAGATATCGAGAACATGGTGGAACATGCTTTGAAAACGCGATTGTCACGAGTGGTCTGCTACCCATATCGAACTCATGGGTCACCAACAGAGCAAGCCTGCTTGACCTACATACCTCAGAATCAATTGAAGGGAGATCGGGATTTCTTGGAGACTCATGATACTATAGTCCAACTAGTTATGTTGCACACTGGTGTTCGACCCTATGTTTTTGCCCTCACAGGCGAGTCACTATTACCGATGTCCACGCTTGGCAAGATCTCCAGGGCTAAAATGAGGATGATGCTGGAAAGTGGCCAATTCGAAGACTACATACGGCTTCAAGACATGACAATCCAACGATCCAGACAGAAGAGAGCACAATCTCCGGCGAACGAAGCTGAGCAACTTCTGCTGGAAGACTTCCGCATGATCCTTGGCATCGAGGCCTCCAACTGGGATCTCGAGAGGCCAATATTCGAAATGGGCGTCACATCCATCGACCTCATCCGCTTGAAGCAGCGTATTGGCAACCGTCTCGGCGTCGAAGTCCCCATCATCACCCTCCTGCTCCACCCTAGCACTCGCTCCCTGGCCGCCGCACTCGATGACCTTACCTACACTTGCACCACTGCGCCCTATAACCCCGTACTGCCACTCCGCCCTTCGGGATCCAAAACTCCACTCTGGCTCATTCACCCAGGCGTCGGTGAAATCCTCGTCTTCCTCCCACTTGCCCACCACCTCCCCACCGACCGCCCCATCTATGCCCTCCGTGCCCGAGGCTTCGACCAGGGCCACCCGCCCTTCTCCTCCATCGACGAGACAGTCTCTACATACCACGCCGCCATCAAGCGCACCCAGCCCACCGGTCCCTACGCCCTCGCAGGCTACTCCTTCGGCAGCATGCTCGCCTTCGAACTAGCCAAGCGCCCCGAGCGCGACGACGGCCCCCACTGCGTCAAGTTCTTGGGCAGCTTCAACCTCCCCCCGCACATCAAATGGCGCATGCGCCAGCTCGACTGGACAGCGTGCCTCCTGCACCTCGCACACTTCCTCGCCCTGCTCGGTGAACCGACCGCCGACGCCCTGCTGCCAGAATTCCGCCGCCAGAACCGCGATCGCGACAGTGCGCTCTCCGCCGTCCTCGCCGTCGCGGACCCGGCACGCCTGGCCGAGTTGAGCCTTGACAGGGTAGCCTTGGGGAAATGGGTGGATCTGACGTACGGGCTGCAGAGTATGGCAGCCGATTATGAACCGCAGGGAGACGTGGAAGAGATGGATGTTCTCTTTGCGGCGCCGCTGAGCGTCGCGGCGGCGAGTAGGGCGGAGTGGCGCAATGGGCATCTGAGTAAGTGGAGTGAATTTGTGAGGGGGGAGGTCAGGTGGCACGAGGTGGGGGGCGCTCATTACACGATGTTGAGTTCGGAGCATGTCGAAGGGTTTGCAGAGACGTTGAGGGTTGCGATGGAAGAGAGGTGTGTTTGAGGATTTGATAGGTCCGGCATTCGTCAAGATGCGTCGAGGTGTGAAGTAGAGAACCGCAACGAGAAGTGGATTAAAAGGACTTCAGAATGGAGACAATTGAGTTCCGGAAATAGCGTTGGTCATCCCTCATAGCTTCGTTGGTATCAAAAACATCCGTGCTAAAAGAACCCAATTTCTCAATTCATCCCAGCGTCAACGAAAATGACATCGCCTCTCTTACACCGTCAGCCTCCCCTCCATAACCTCCCGGCTCGTCCCCTTCAGCACAATCCTCTTTACCACCTCCCCCTCCCCATCAAGCGCCACCTCACTCGCAATCAAGCTCCGCCTCCCCATCTTTACCCCTTGCTCCAATTCAAACCTATACACCGCCCCTCCCTGCTGCTGCTGCTCCTCCTTCCCTTTCCCCATCCTCAGCGCTAAGAACGCCGTAAAGGCTGCGCTCGCAGCCCCCGTCGCGGGATCCTCTCTCCCTTCAAAGATCATTCGCTGCCGCGCCCGGACGACGCCGTCGTCCCCCGTGTCCGGAGAGAGGCCGTAGAAGAAGTTCCCCTTGAAAGTCTGCTGCCAGCCGGCGTCGAGGTCGGCGGGGGAGAAGAGGTCCGTGTTAGTCACTTTGACGCGGTCGAGGAGATCGGGGTGGGGGGTGAGGTCGACGAGGGCGAAGGTCATCCCGTTGACGAGGGAGACAAGGGGTGCGGACGGTATTTTGTCGGATGTGAGGTCGGTTTGGACGGCGGCGATGCGGGAGGGAGGGATGGTGCTGGCGTGGATGCGGAGAGAGTGGGGGATTTCGGCCTCGGCGCGGAGTTTGGGGCGGTCGAAGTGGAGTTTGACGGGGCCGGTTTTGAGGATTAGGGTCACGTCGTCTTGTTCTTTCTCGAGGTGCGTGAAGATGTAGCATGCTGTGCCGATGGTGGGGTGGCCGGCGAAGGGGAGTTCGGTGGCGGGGGTGAAGATGTTGGCGTAGTAGGTGGATGGTGGGGTGTCGGGGGTGCGTTCGTGTAGGAAAACCGTTTCGGAGAGGTTGAACTCTTCGGCGATCTTCTGCTTTTGGGATTGGGAGAGAGTTGTGGAGGCGGGGACGTGGATGATAGCGAGCTGGTTGCCGCCGTAGGGAGCGTCGGTGAAGACATCGACATGGTTGAAAGATAAGGTGTGAGGCAACATGGTATTGATTGGGATACTTTAAAGGTCTTGTGGAATGTTGAGCCTGGTCCGGTTAAAATGTGAGCGCTTTGTAAAATTGTGGCACTCAAATGTCAGGAACATTGAGACTTTGAACATTGAGAAGAAATTGACATCTTGACCATTGGATAATTGTCGCTTCCCCTAGCATAAACACATTCACTTGCCGCGTTCAACCAAGTGAGCTGGGACTGCTCCTCGCAGCGTCGCAAGCGACGGAGGCGCAACAGAGGCTTCCAGACCCTTCACCTTCATTGCGAAGAATGGGTCTACGTTGGTTCCGCCCCTATCAAGCTTTTGGCGTCGCGATCGGGGTCTTGGCTATGCGGGCATGCCGCGGCGGAAACGTCCCGGCTAGGAGCTAGAGCTGCATCAGGACTAACCCTTTGATGCGTTTGCGATCTAGATCGTGTGTTTCCCTGTCATGCAACGCTTCAGTGAATTGAGACTTATCTCAAGCCGTGTCGTTCGATTGCCATCTACCAGCGACCAGCGTCCAGCACAGAAGCCACTTCAAGCCTCAGCTTAATCATATATGAGCAATTTGTTGGTGGCACCCTTTCTGGACACCTGAGAGAGGGCATCGTAGATGCTAGCTTGGTAGTTACACTTATTTGTCCGCGCAATGTCGCTTGTCATCCTACTTTCGAAGACAAGTTCAGGTAGAAATGAGAACCAAACCACTCGTTCGTCATTAGTCTGTCACGTTTTACGCCAACTGGGCGATATCACGTGACTTCTATCCACTCTTGCACGTGACTAGCCTTGGCATTCATTGGCGTTCCCCTCCTTCATATAGGCCTGTCCCACAGACACGCTTTTAGATAGATCAACAACTACCTATGAAACTATTGCACCCCAAAACCTTACAGTCTCGTAATCAATAGACTAAGTTAGAAATCGGCCTCGTAGGGCACGTTTCCGGCTTCACCAAAGAAGGTTGGGAGCGTTTCTGATCGATGACAATACCTGCCGGGATGAGTCAAAAGCAGAAATTCAAGTCGAGGCTAAAAGAGTCTTAGTAACCTCTGTCAACTTTAAGCTTCAGCCTTCTATAACTACGATTGTTGTAGACTGATCACAAGATGAAGAGCTTGGAACATTTTGTAGGCAAGGCGCCTCGCCCCCTTCAGCCACAGCCCCTCTTTGGACGAAAGCCTGCCAAGGCATATCATGTCACGGGACAGATGTTAGAAGTAGCCTCCACCAACACCTTTTGGGCCCTCTTGACGAGTTTCATTTTTCATCACTATACCTGTGCACCACTACGAGCTCCGGTACACTCCTTTGATGTTGTCTTGGCCCCAATGGACATATTCCGAAACGTCAATTGGGAACGGCCTGTTTTATGGAACGCCTATGCATAGCCGCACTCACAGCGAATCGCTGTGAATGTATGATGCTAGCCTTGCGAGGCAGATAAGATCACAGATGTTTGATGGGACTGTGCAGTGGCGGAGATTAAACCGTGGATTCAAAGCTCACTATCGCATAGACAAACATCTCTCAAGCCAGCGCCACATCACTCATACGTTGGTGCGCGGCAACAAATGAGAAATCGGGCCTGAAAAGACAACATATGGGATTTAAGACATGACGAAACTGTATGCCAAAGACCTTGAAGGGACCTTACTCTAAAGACTACGAAGAGATGAATACCTTTACTCTATAAGGACTCCCGATATTACCGAATCGGCAAACCGGTCCTACGTTTCTTCAATCTTTCTCATGGTCTCGGTTGTAAGCTGTGAAGCTCTTGCATTTTGTTCCCTTTCAAAGCCGGAATAGACATATTTGGCAGGTTTCTGGAGAAGAGACGCAGAGTATAAGAAGGGCTCCATCTTCGGACCATGCTCACGACTGTATTACTCGATGTCTCATAGTCTGAATATTCTGATACCTAACAAGTTCTCTTTTCAAAGCTAGATGGGTTCTCTTTCCACAATCTGCCTGATTGCAGGTCTCTCAAGTGAGCATTGATCCCATCAATCGCATGTCGAGCTTCATTGCTGACCATCCTTAAGGCTTCTCCCTTTCATTCCCTTTCACTGGTCTTGATGACAGAAGCGCCAATAATCCCGCCTGCAGCCAAGCTGGCAAATCTATTGACAACTGGTTATGTCCCAATAGCGTTCATCCAAATGCTAAACCTGGAGATCCCAGCTGCGATAATACTGCCTGGTTCTTTGTCCAATGGCATGATATTCTACTTGATTCCATAACTTTCAAAGCTAAAAACTCGTTTCCAGGGCTGGGCGTAGCTGGACAAAGAACGTTCCCGATACCATGCTCGAGATAGCCACTGGTGTGCAAAATTTTGGCTGCGACCCGCCGCTCCATACGTGCTCCGCGCCTACCAACTCTAAATGCAATACCGAAGTGAACCAAACCCTTACACTAGATGCGATAGCCAATTTTGGCAATTATCTTGGCAGCATCTACACGTCCGTACAAGCCGTCCAGGGAGTGATTGGATCGAAATCACCCGCAATGTCGCAGTGGTTCACGAAGTCTGGATCAGTAAGTTCCCAGAAGGATTTTTCGACTTACTTCTTTTCGATATTGAAGAAAAGAACTTTTAGGAGCCAACAGGCCAAGCCGTTGGTGGTATTACAGCGGCTGGAGGATTTCCTGCAATCCTTGGTGCAATTGGTGCCTTGTTCGCGCCTGCAGCGGCCGTATTGGCCATTGCTGGAGCTGTTGGTGCCGTCGCCAGTGGAGTCCTTTCAGGAATCTTGCAAATAGGGAATCAAGCGAAAGAAAAGTCCGTTAACTTCGGAAGGATTTGTATAAATGTCTGCTTACAAGATCTCAGATCTTTTGATCAATGGAGCGATTATTCGAATTACCTAGGAGATTTCTATCAAGACCTTCTTACGACCATCGATAATTATGCCGACAAAATGTTTCGCCAAATACCCAGCAATACCGTGCACCCTTCCTACGCGGACGATCCATCGGGCATGCCCCAAATCTTCTCCAACGGCGCCTTCGCGACCGAAATCCACGTCGAAGCCGTCCCGTACAGCATCCTCGCCGCCTACGCCTCCGTCGGCATCAACTACCTCTGGAAATCCAATCCGACCTCCGTCTTTGTCGCGGAGATCTCCAGCAGCACCTTCGGCTCCGACCTTTGTAAAACGGCCCCCATCTTCGGGCCTCAGCAGAACTGGTGCGACAAGAGCGGCAAGGCTCACTTTCTACTGAGCTGGACCTTCTCCATCGAGCCCCTGGGCCGCAGCGCGCAGCTCACCTACAACGATGTCACCTCGGTCCCAGGGCTCGACCACCTGGGCGACAAGGAGCTCGGTCACATCACATTACAACAAGTGATCCAATCTTCGGAAAGCTTCCAGAATGCCTACGGCGTGGGAGGACAATTGAACCTAAATGACGTACAAAACAACATCGTCGCGAGTGCCGCGCCGCTCACGAACCCCACGGATCCGGACCGACCGAGCTGGAGTACCAACACGGTCTCGTTCAGCCTGCCGGTTTGCGATCTGGATAAGTTGGTCAAAAAGGAGGACGTGCAGAAATGGTGCGCAAATTCCGAGCGCGCAGAATCGGGGGGTAATACTAATCCCACTGAAAAAGTGAGCGCTACCCCTTTTCCAATGTCTGACGCAAGCACCGCTTTAACCTGTCCTCCCCGCTCCCATCTTCATATCCGCATTTGCTGAGCACACTAACTGTTTCCTCTTGGCAGTGTATTCTGAACATGGTATTCTGCCTCTGCCGGAAGGTCGATAAATGGCCGTATCCCGATCCGAAACCCGTGACTTGCTCGCTCGGCGATGGCTGGAGTCCGCCGCCGTCTGGGGGTGATGGACGGTCCCATCACTGATAATGAGTGAAGTATGCTCAGCTTAGTTTAGTAATGGCCTCCCCAAGTTTTCTAGTCAGTACGATATTTGATCCTTCTGGGAGAGCGTGACATTGAAGATATAAAGGTCGATATTTAAATCCTAAGAATAAAGTAACCATCAAGACTCATAGGGTGTATTTCAGTGGCTTCTACTCTGGCGGCCTTTAAGCTTTCGCCCTAAGGTAATCTTACTAGGAATACTCTCCCAGGACACGTCAGTTGGTCTGGTGCGACATTTTTAGGACGGGACCGTGGATGAAGGAATGGAATAAGAAGGCATGGCAGGGGAATGAGGCGGCAGGTCGGTCGTTGGGTTCAGGAGCAAAGAGAGAAGAGAGAAAGAAAAAGGAGAATAAAGAAGTAAGTCGTAAAAACTGCAGGGAGGACGGTTTTATGCATCGAGTTGCCGGCATAGCAGATCAAAAGCAAGCGACGGCGCCATGCCCATGCCCCCCCCCAAAACTCAAATGCACACTCTTCTACTCCTCCTAACTCGCCGTCTGAACACTCGACAGCGTCGCCAAGAACACGTCGATCGCTGCGGCATTCACTTGGGATTCGTAGTCGACTACCATGCCTTGCGGGCTGTGCGCAATGGCGCCGAGATTGTTAGTCAAGATAATGAACATCATTGAAAATTCTCAAATAAACCGTATACATACCGTGCTGTTCCTCCACGGATTTGAGGCCCATCTGTAACGGAGTGAAATGTTTATGTAAGCTTGACTCTCCGGGTATGCCATGTATTCCCAGTAATGTATCTTGATCCCCCAACACGAAAACTCAAAAGACCAACCCGCACATACGTGGTCGCGTCTTCCAATCCTACAACGGGCCTGAGAAGTAGAGCATAAGCCCACAGATCGTGCGCCGTTACCTCGTCAATTGTCAATAGATTAATTGACTTCAGGGGCGGTCTGTCGCTCTGACCACGTTCCCATATTCCGATGAGAAAGGCCAAGAACCAATCCCCTTCTATAGACTCGGGGTCTGCTAAGGTATGGATGGAGCATCGTCGTCAAGGTCACCACTGCCAGGCATGAAGATGCGTATGTCACTCCAGAAATGGTCGAAATCCGTCAGAGGACGAAAATCGGGATTTTGCGCATTATCCCTCCAGTGATATTCCGTAGCGGCGTTTGGAGCTGACGAAGTCCGAGCTCTGTATCTTTTCCTGCTTCGACACACTTCCAGAGCCCAGCCCGTGACAAAAAGACGGCTGGTATGTATAGCTCCGAAGGCGTTTTCCGTCTTAGGAACGATGTCGACATGTTCGACCTTCATATTCTGGGGGCAATTGACAAGTCCTTCTGGCGGACTGGAAAGAGTGCAGCAAAAATTAGTCTCATCATTGACACTGGCCCAACTCCATGTCGGCGCAGCCCAACAATCCATGTGGCGGGGGTTGGGCCTCGTCGTTGTATACCAGACCAGTCCATTCCAGATATCTTGGTCCCAGATGCCCGCCATATATCTTGCCCCCGGTAGGAATCGGCTGAATTCTTCTGCAAGACCGGAAACTGCCGGGAGTTTATCACTATCTCTCGATAGCTCCTTGTTCGAATAGATCTGTACCATGTTTAACCAACAGTAAAAGACTGTTTCCTTCGCAAGCCGCCGTGCTTGACCTTCCGAGGTCACAAGGGGCAGAAATTGATTAGGAACTGCGGTTGGGAGGAAAACACTTTCGGGCGTCGAGTCCGCAGTCCTTCGCACGGAGTTACAGCTCCAATATATTTGCCTATTACCATAGTAGAGAGTCCGTTGGCTCAAGGTCTGTTCCTGCAGAACCCAGCCACGTTCAGTCAACGGGAGACCAAAAAAGACTTGGTCAAAATTCTCTTCAGGGTGAAGCTTCCTTGCGAGGTACACATCTGCTGGGCCAAAAGCGTCAAATTTAAGCCGACAATGATGCTTAAGGGGAGGAGAATTTTCTGGAGAGTATCTGTTCAAGATACCGGCGCTTGTGCATGGCGACGCAGATGCAGCTATCGTTAGCACAGCGTCCTTATACACATTCCTCATCCGTGCAGCTTCTGTCTCCCAATCTTTCAGAGAGTCCTGTATGATACATAACGAATCTATCCACACGTGTCGAAAGCCCAATTCTCTAGTAATCTTTATAGCATCGCGGAAATTCAAAGGCATTGAGGCTTGCAAGATTTCCTTGGCCATGTTCTCGATGTTGGATTGGGTAAGTGTCAGGCTTGAAGTGCCGCCCCAGCAATGGCTGAGGGCCAAGTACTGGCCGCGTTCTCCTTTCGAGATGTGCAAACGTGGGTTTGAGGACTCGTCGTAGCCAACATCAATCACCCTGGTCGGTAGATTTGAGCTATTCTTCTGGGTGCAGCATTTCGGTCTGATCACAGTCTCGGATGATCTATCAGAAAGCGGTTGTTGGAGATGATTTAGCGTACAGTCACGGAGCCATCGTCTTGCGAGTTCGAAATTCTGAGAGGCGCCCAAATCTGGATTCGTCTCAAGTCGGCCAATACGGAGTTCATGAACAGTCCTTGCAGACTCTAGTCAGGATAATAAGGTGTCATTATCGAGAAAAAAGTGAGACGTCAAAGACTTACTGCTCGGACGGATGAGCTGAAATGTAACCATTGGATTACTCCAATTATCATTTCTGTCAATATGGTCGTCTTCACCCGAACCTGAAGGTTGTTCCGGATCACCGACATGAACAAAAAGTGCATCAAATATTGGAGGAGACTCATTAGACGTTTCTCTAAGGTAAGAATCCAGACAGAGTCGTATATCAGTGTTGGCGCCTTTCGTAATTTTTTGCTGTATTATTTCGTATACTTTGTCTCCCTGACACATGAACTCATTATGAATGAGGGAGCAAAGATGACAGCCAGCCTGTGCTGAAGCCAAGAGGGCGTTCCAAGATGAGTGATGGCGGAGATAAGCCTCTCCCGGAAAGGTGTATGAAAAAGCCAGTTTCTCGCCATGACGAGACCATGCGTAATATCCGCCATCGTGATTTTGAGCAGCCCAATATAACTCCTGTAACCTGATTGTCGCACAATGACTGCATTCATTCATTGTAGAATGAATGAGGACTGCACAAAACGTAGAAAATCGTTCAAATACCTTGTGTATACTAAAATCCCGAGTGTAACGGCCTCTGAATGATTGGGGGCATAGTTGGTTCTAGATCGATACCCGCGCCACTTGTTTCCAAAGATCGAGCTCGTGCCAGGGTATAAGAGAGATTGCTTCCCACTAGAAAGATGACCACATCAGGATTGAGCCCGCCGCAAAAGGAGTCGTATCGAGCTGATGGGGAGCGCATCCCGACGAGCTTCCCCCATGGTAGGCGGTCAAGGCCCGCCAAGGCCACCTTACCGGACGGGGCAACTCACAGGTACAGCAAACTCTCGATATGACGCTTCGTCTGCTTCCCTTTGGCTTTCCAAGGTGGTCGGGATGGGGCTGAAACGGATCACACGTGACCTGGTGTTCGTTTCCAACGGCAGGGCTGTCTGCTGAAGCTAGGACAAAGGGGTTTTGTGTTACCGGAACACCCAGCACGAAGACTCGAAGTAGCAGCCGTGCTTGTCTGCACCCCAACAGAGCCAAGGCGGTTCTCAGCCTTGCTTCTTAAGGAAGTCCAACTTCTTCTCACTTCAGCTATCTCAGTCTCATCCTTGATTTTTTCCTCCTTAAGCTTCCCGACTTTCAAAAATGCCAGTGACGTTTGGCTCTGTCGGCGATATCATCAGCATTAGCCTTCTGGTGAAATATTTACTTAAAACGCTTAGTTCGACCGAAGGCGCAGCGGCGGAATATCGTGAGGTCGTGCGAGAACTTCATGTCCTCGATAGCGGGCTACTTGAAGTCGAGAGGCTCGCACGCACGCACGAAGCGACGCCAGAACTAAGTGCAGTCTGTGAGGTTGCGCAACGCACAGTTGACCAGAGTCGGACATGCCTCGATATCTTTACAAGGCGAATTAAGAATTATGGACATTGCTTTGATGCGAGTGAGCCCAGGCGGAAACACATTCTGAAGTTCGCGGCGAGAAGTGTCGAATGGCAGATCAAGAGGGAGGATGTAGAGAAGTTTCGAGCGGAGATTATGAGTTATAGCAGCACAATCCACATGCTTATTGGAACGGCTCAAATGTAAGAGATTTTTTACACGCTTTTTACATGAGACTCAAATCATTCTAAGGTCGCTTGGAAAACTCAACTCTGAAGATCTCGCGAAATGCATTACTGCCTCTCAGCAGAATAGTCAGGCATCTTTTGATCAGCAAAAAATTGTTCTTGTCGAGATTCAAAAACGATTGGAAGAAAATCGGCAGCTTATATCTGATGGTAACTCTCTATCTTGTAGGATGGTAGATCGCTGGAAATGGATGAAAAGTCTTGCTTCAGAGATTAAAGGCTTTATGCAACGCATTATGACCAATAACTTCATGATCTACAGAGAATTATTTGCCATCCGTAAAGCAGTAACAATGCTTACTCGACCACTCTCAGAAGAACTATTCGTGCTCGAAGACGCAATCGGGAGAATTACTCCAGTTCCTTTACGCTTAATCAACTCTTGGCAAGCCTTTGATGCGGTTATCGAAGCTCGGTTCGCAGACACCAGAGGCTACGTTAAAATCAAAAGGAGAGAGTACACGCTTCAGGAACATGATACCGGGATTGAAATACACCGAGCCACCCCCTGGGATGCTGCATTCACTCCCGGTCTTCGCGTCAATATGTCTTTACTGTTCCGCAATGTAGCACCTGTTGGAGCGGGAGAAGGATCAACATGTCCATTTTGCAGAGCACAGTCTACTCAAGCTGCTGAATTGGAAGTACAGTGGTAAGAGACTATCTTAAATCAAATAATATGCATAGACTTAAAATGATGACTAGTCCGAAATGCAAGAGATGGTATCAGCGCATCGTCGAGGTTGACGACACGTTACCCAAGCTCCCAGTCTCGTTGCCCAGGCAACGGGACGATAGACCGAAATTTGGCTTTCCGTCGTTCAAGCCTCAGATCAGACCGAAGCCTGCCATCAAGAGACCAGCTGAGGATTCGGAGGACGAGGACGATATTGTTGCCTTCAGAAGGGTCAGGGTAATTTCACGTACTAAGCGAATCAGACTTTCCACCCTTTTCGAACTCTCAGCACTCTCAAGTCCACTCCAGAACATTGGTCTCGAACGTAAGCATACGGCTCCATGGGCGATTGGATCTTCCGATGGCTTTTCCGTCAAAGATGTTTCAGCACGTGACGAGTCACCAAAAATCGCAGACGAAATCAGAAAACCAACCATTGCCCGTCAAGATATACAGCCTAACTCAAGGCTGATATTTACCCCACCTCGTGCGCGAAACATCCAAGACCTACTGGAGTCGAAGAAGAGTCTGACTCCAACATCTGACTTGATTTCGCTACCAGGATCGGATTCAGAGTCTCCCCCAAGCACGGCCGAGAAAGATGTGTTTAGAGCATGCATACCAGCGGGGCGTTCTGTTAAGAGCTGGGACTTGGAGAAGGATCCTATCACTCGCCTGTGTAGCGATTTGGACACAAACTTGCTCGGCAAGTTCATCTACGACTTGACCGTTCTTGAATGCGGTGCGGAATCAACGTTGGCTGACCTAGCGGAAGAACTATGGGTGCTGCTAGGTAAAATTGCTGCCAACATTAAGCGTGCAAATCAGGTCAAGAGCTCAATTCTGAACGAGGGCTATCGGCGCAGGGTCGAGTATTTCATCGAAGGTGGCGAGAGCCTTTTGAGAAGATTCACGCAGCTCCTCAAAGGTTGCGAGTTCATCATGTCGATGGTACTCGAGTGGGAGAGCAAGGCAAATAGATCGATCCTACTCGGACGAAGCGGTGGCCTTGAGTTCCTTAAGACTATTTTTGGGCATGACCGCAAGCTTGAGGACACTAAAAGGTTAATGCATCGCATGCGCTTATGGAACGTGAGCTTTGACTCTAATTGCGAAGAGTTACTTTGCAACCCCACGATGCAGACAGCTTTGAATTATGTGATATCTGAAGAGCTTTCTGGAAGAGAATTCGGACTATTTTATCTGATGGACCGTATAGTTATATTATGTTGAGAGAAGAACTCTTCTATTGCTTCTGCGCGATGCTTGTCGCCTACAAACTTGACATCTTATCCCTAACTTTCCCCGTTTCTGTCAGAGGCCTCCCAAGTCGACATCGAGCAAGCTTCCCTTCCCCTTTCATCCGATGGCAATGAATCCACACAGTGGGCCAGGACACTCTCTTATGCTGAGAGCTCCTATGCTCGTTCCTACGCTCCATCACCACCCTACAAATATTATCCACCATACGCCAGTCTCCCACTCCGACTCGCCAATCTACACGGTCCACCCTCCGATACACTCCAGGCTGAAGCCGCCTTCTCCCCCGTCCATAACATCCAAAACAGATCTAGTCAGCCTTCCGCTGAGCGAACAGAGAAGTCGCGGTACAAAGCATGGTGCCCGGTGTCTCCCAACAGCCGTTACAACTCGGGCCATTGGCGTCGATTAGGTTGTGGCCGCAGGACGCGACCTAGTGCACTGTTCTACACATTTTCGGGAGGCGGAGCTTTACGGGAGCCCAGGCGTTGTAGAAATAGGACCGTCATAAGTAAAGCGGGTCAGCAATCTGGGAACAAGAGTTTCCAAATTCTGTCGCAAGTGAAGCTACGAGCTGGGCCGGGATATGGGGAATTCAGGACTTTTGAAATGGGACGGAAGTAGATGATGTAGTGGTACGTGGGCATTTCATTGAGAGCGGCGTCTCAGAACACAATCTTCCCAAACAATGCTATTGTATGGGAACCCAAAGTATCCCTAGACCTTGGAGGATGAGCAGCATCACGAATTGTTCGAACGAAGAGTTTCTATGGGCACAGATAGGAAGAAAAGTAATGGCGTCTGCAGGATGAAACGTATCTTGGAACACCAATAAGAGCATCGAGCACATCAGTGGACTATGGAAACGCCGCTAAAAGACACGAAAAGCCATGTTTATCTCTTGCTCGCAGTACTAACTCACTTGACGTTGTCTGACTCCGGAGCCCAGGTCCCTAAAGTCCTCTCCCTCTCCTCAGCCTTTCCCCTCTCCCTGACGTCCTGATTTCTTTCCCTTACCACCGATTCGCAATTACAACACCTCCCTTCAACGCGTTCTTCAGTCACGCCAAACGACGGACACGGATCATCAAGCGGATGCGCACATCCTTCGTCCTCCCAGTCGCTAAAGCAGCCGCATTCGAAGACGAAGCGACGGGTATAACATATCGGCTGCTGTGAATCGATTGGTCGGTGTCCGGGCTTGTATTCGCATGCGTCGCATGGGCCAGGGAGGGAGAGGTAGGCAATGTGGTCAAGTGGACAAAGAGGTTTCCCGGGACATGACACTGTGGTGCGCCCAGCGATATGTGAGCAATTAGCGCGGAGCAGAATATCGACGGTTTGAGAGCAAGTAGGCATTTTTCGGGTGAGAGCTGGGGGTTTGATAGCAGAGGTTGTGGGAGATGGGCTCTGAGCGAATCTGGGCAGAGTATTTACAAAATAAGATATCGCCTCGAGAGCAAATGTGAGCATCTAGACTTTTAATGCGCGAATAGCGAGTGCAAGACGGCGTTGAATGCGACCATTGTTCAGTTAAACTGAACTCGAGAGACAATGAACGAGAGCTTAGTCGAGCACAAAGACATTCCTTCGTGTATGGCTTTGTTGAGGTTTGAATCATCTTGTGGACTTCGACTTCGCAGATTCGCATCGCTATAGAGTGTAACCGTCAACAGCAGGCAATGCGACAGTCCCTTTGCTGGGTTACCACCAAAATTTCCAATAAGATCCGACCTGCATTGTGAGATTGTTGGAAAATCTTGAGAAGGCCAACATAAATTCGCAAATTCTTCGTTCGTAGACCGCTTGATGATGAAAGGGTTATTAGCAGGAGTCATAAATGTGGTCTGCATATTGTCTGCCTTGCGATCCATTTGGGCTTGCTCCCTACAATTTCGCTTCTGGTGGCACCAATTTTAGACGTCGAGAACTTGGTAGCTTTTTCTCTCCAATATTTCCAGCGTTCATTCAGCACTATTCATTTGACCCTCTCAGAGCTCGTTGCAGCCATAGAACGCATCTTCTGAGCGAGAACAGGATTTGGGACGCCATTTTGTTCTCGCGGGCACAACTTTTCTAGATCATCGGATGCTCCTTTGCTTTTCAAATCTCTAGTACTGCCATATTTATTGGCATTCCGTACTGGCGTTCTTGACTCGTCCAGGCGACGCTCGCACGTGGTGGAGCGGAAGATGAGAACAATTGATCTCGAGTTGCGGAGTGATTTTCCCCATGATTACCCGACGCCGCCGGCGGCCTCTTTGACCCTACCAGCCGACTCTGGTGGCTCGTCGATGAATTGTGGCTTCACTTCATCCTGTAGGAATCCTGGCATATTGCTCTCACCGATGCCTTGCTCACTTTCCCACAACGCCTCTTCTCCCATTGCCTCCAATTCGGCATCTAGTTCCGCTTCGTCCACATCTTCCGGAACGTCATACGCTCGACTTATACTTTCATTGATTTCGTTTCCGATGTCCATCAGATCTTGCATCTCGTCCTGCATCCTCTCGATCTTGTCTATGTCGATCTTTCCATACTGCTGTTTCAGAGCCTTATTCGTGGTCTTCATGGCATCGACTGTTGTCATGACATTCTTGAGATTGTCCTGCATCATGTTTGCTTGCTCCATATTGAAGGACTGCTGCTGGAGCTGATCACGCTGGGACTCATATTGTTTTCGCTGGCGGAGCACTTTGAGGGCGCGAGCTTTGAGCGCCGACTTTCCGGGACCGTCGCGCATCTTGGACATTTTCTGCTGATAGGTCGAGAGCTCATTATTCAGCGCGGACAGCTTGACATCGATGGACCCTATGCGGCCATCAACCTACACGGCTGATCAGTAGGGAAGCAGTAGAGGGAAGCATGGTGGGAAATGCGGACATTGGAGATGGCGCCATCAAGTGTTGGCTTTGGCGCGTTGTTTTTCGCACCGAAGAGTCGGTTCATCCTGCTGGCTAGCAGCCTTTCTCTATACGGAATGGAATGATACAGTCTGTTTAGGTAGGTTGTCGGCCAAAGGTCGAGGTGTAGGCTTCGGCAACAACAGCAAAACAGGCGTCAGTGGCCGAAGTCTTGGCGCTTGTGGCCGCGGAGATGGTCACGTGGGGTCAACCGAGACCAGTTGGTCTACATGTTCAACGATTGTCCTTCTCGTCATGAAGATTTTGTTTATCGCCGTATCACGTCACTGGTGGCTAAGACGGAGACAGTCATGAAACGATAGGGCTGAACTGCCACATGGCAGCCATAAGGATAGCGAAAAAGGGGCTTTCCCACGAATCACAACCCGTGTTCCGCCGGATCCGCAACCCCCGGAAGCTTCATCAAACATGGCTTTTTGTAGCGTAGCGTGCCGTGGAAAATATCGCAACACTGGAATTCGATTTCCCATGGCTCATTTGGCGCTGGCCGGTATTTGCATTCGGATTACACAGGATCTTGTATGAGTATCGCGGCCTCTGCAACGCTCCTTGTCATCTCTGTCTTGAACAGTGGGGCGACTTCCTCCATCCAATCACACGACCGCCGACCACTGCGTTGCCCAACCTCAACACTTCGCGACGTGCTCTTCGGCCCTCCCTAGAGGCTGCTGTTCCGTTTCACCAGTGATCGAGAGTCCATATCGCAGTCAGCAACTGGCATATCAGCTTTTCTTTTCCTATCACTCCTTCCGGCCCAAGGTACGTCATTAACCTGGGAACACTTGTGCGGAGCCGCACCTTCGGTCTCTCGAAAGTCAGCAGAGTCGTAACCAGAGACTCAAGCTGCAAACAATGAGAGTCATCTGACTGTTTCTTACAGAGCGCTTGACTGCGCACGGCCTAGTTACGATCGCTGTATCATTGCCACGAATAACGAATGTTACTATAGCCCTTTCACCTACGTCCCAATAGACTCAACCGGCCAAAAATACTCCTTTAATATCCTGTTGCGTACCTCGGACCGAACCGGAGAGATACCCAATACGTCAATGACTCGTTTTCAACCAGGAATACGATTACCAGAGCCATCATGTTCTGGCGTTTCGGAGGCTATGCCAACATCTCCACCATCGACACTTTACTCGAGAAACCTGATACGACTCTCGAGGACGTACTTGACGAGTCAGACTTGATACAAGAGCTGAAACAGCATAACACTAAGTTGATTGAATTCCTCAGAGACGAAAATGCTCTCCGAAAGCTGCTCAACTATGTCATTGCGCCAGCTCCTTCGGCGAGTGATTCAGAAGAACAGGAGGAAGATGAGACAGCGCCAGAGGAGAAGTCTAGAAGAAAAAAGCCAGGAAAGAATTCGCAAGATGACTCTCTAGATGAGGAGCAGGACAAGGCTGAAAAGACTGCCTTGAAATACTCGTATGTCGCTTGCGAAGTTCTGTCGTCCGAAACATGGTCAATTCTAGAGTCGTTGATGGAAAACAAAGAACATTTGGAAGAATTTTGGGACTACCTGAGGCGCCCTCCCCCACTTGATGGCTTACAGGCTGGTTACTTTACCAAGGTCAACGAAACATTATTTGAAAAGAAGACGGAAGAGATGTTAGAATTTTTCAAAAATCTACCGGGCATAATACCAGCAATGCTGCAGCATGTTGACTGTCCTATGGTCATGGACTTGCTTCTGAAGATCATCAGCCTCGAGAAAGCGGAAGGAGGACAGGGAATTGTGGATGTGAGTATAACAATGCAAATGTTGGATGCTGCAAGCATTAATGACATCACAGTGGCTCGTCGATCATGGATTGATCCCACATCTCCTCTCCTTCTTGTCACCGGAGTACTCCGCTTCGACGCAGACATCTGCGGGGGATTTTTTGAAAGCGATCATAACGATCTCAGCCAACGCCTCCCAGACCGATGGGTCATGCATTGGGCCGAACAGTCTGACAAGACAGCTTGTCTCCGAGGAATGTATGCAAAATCTTATCTCGTGCATGCTTAGGGGAGGCAATCCTTTGACCGTCGGTGTCGGCATTGTGATCGAAGTTATTCGGAAAAATAACTCGGATTACGATCCCGAGAACGGTCACAACCCCGACCTGGCTCCTACCACTCACGACCCGATATATCTAGGCACTCTTCTTCGAATGTTTGCGCAAAATGTGCCAAACTTTATGGAACTAATTCTCAGTCCTAGGCATACGGTCACCGAGGGCGAACAAACGCGAGTTGAAGATCGAGGTCAGTTGACCTCCGCGTGGGGTACAACGATTGAGCCTCTCGGCTTTGACAGATTCAAGACTTGCGAGCTGATGGCTGAGTTGCTGCATTGCAGCAATATGGGACTGCTCAATGAAAGGGGCAGCGAAGCTTTCATCCGTCAGCGAGACCTTGAACGGGAACGTCTAAGAACAGAAGGAGCATTCTTACCCCACAAACGGGAAGACTCTACCGCTGAAGCCGCAGAGGATTCAACCGTGGCTCCGAAGCTGACATCATTGGCGTCAGAGTCGCCCGAGGAACTGCGTATTGCCAACGCTAGCGAGGATGATGGCTTTGAGAAAGTGGCCGCCGATATTCCTATAGAAGGCGAAAACAGCTCGGACGTGAAAGTCATTTCCGAGGATAACTCTACCTCAGAGCCGTTCACAGAGATACCAAGTCAGCCCAAGCTTGAAGTCAACGACGACTTTGTTGAAGAAACGCTTTCTTCTCCGAGGATCGAAGCGCTTACGGACGCTGATTTCGCGCTCAAGAATGACGTAGAGGATTCATCCGAAGAATCGATGTCACCAGACACGTCACGCATTGAACAGGAAGTCAGGAGAGTCAGTCTTGAGGATACGGCAATGAGAACCCCTCCAAATGAAGAAGACGACCTGCCGAACTTCCATGATGAGTATTCCAGCCCACCACTGGAACAAGCCGAGGACGGAAAGGCCGCTGCGTTGAATCTCTCGCCTCACCCCGATGATAAACCAGCGCCATTATTCTCCAAAGGAGACCCCAACAAGACTCCTACACTTCAAAGCCCGAACGCACTAGCTAGTCAAAAAGACACTGTCATCAATGCGACTGCTGGAGAAGGTAATGTGTCCCAGAATGATAGCCAGCCTACAGAGGAGGAGCCATTCGAGCCTCAGGCTCAGATGGATGATGACGGAAGGCCAGTTGTGGGCGATTACCTGAAAATACAGTTTGTAGAGAACAAAGTCGTTCCAACAATCTTGGTAAGACGGGAATTGCACTACTAGCTAACATTTGCTTACAATCTCCAGTCTTTCTTCTTCCGGTTTCCGTGGAACAATTTTCTTCACAATGTCGTCTACGATGTTGTACAGCAAGTCTTCAATGGCCCTGTTGACCGAGGATTTAATCGTTCCCTAGCTATCAATCTGTTTGAAACAGGTTCGATAACAGAACAGATCATCGAGGGACAGCGCCGAAGTGACGAGGCTCAGGAGAAAAGCAGTCTTCGACTAGGATACATGGGGCATTTAACATTGGTGGCAGAGGAGGTCGTAAAATACAGCGAGCGCCATACACCGCGAATCCTTGGTCCCATAGTGATGGAGAAGGTGCTGAATCGACAATGGATAGACTACGTCGAACAGACTCTATCGGAGACCCGAGAGCGCGATAATGCAATTCTTGGCGGCGTTCGACCCGATCTATCTGTAGGCCCCCGACAAGCCGTTCTCAATGCTGTCAATGCCGCCCAAGGCTTGGGCGGATCCGCAGTAGGTGGACTCGACAGTATTGATCTGTCGAATAATGGAAGTGCGTCTAGTGGAGTATTTCCCGGGAGTGGCAGTCTGCTCAGCAGTGGCTTCGGATCTTCGAGTGACGATGACGATGAGGAAATGGAGGAAGCAGATGAATTGATGGATGAAGAAACGAGAAGAGCGCAATTACTGACAGCGGACGCCGGACCTGGTGCTATGGCTTCCAACTCAGAAAATGTGGGTGAAACACTTTCATATGTGGATGATGAAACAGGCAAAGTACGGGTCGACGGCCATGTCATCCGCAGCCCCGGCTTATGAGGCCTTGTACAGCGGACCAGACCCTCTGCTACAGGAGTCTGCAAAGATGTCCGCATGTGTCTGGGCGAGATCTGTATCAAACGCCATTTCAAGCATGAAATGTCTATGTTTGGCTGGCCGCATTATATCAATGCCACGGATGATCTTTCTTACCGCACGGAAGTGTTATCCGCTCTGTCCGCGTCCGCAGCGTCGACTGCCATTGCCTTTGAGCTCTCTATTACCCCACCAACCACATTGCAACTTTTCAAACCTTTAGTACTTTCTACTTCCATCTCTATCACCCGTTATTCATCTAAACTAACAAAATTCTTCAATGACAGTCCTCCGAAACGCCACTACCGCTCCTCCCCCCTCCTCCCTCCGCAAACAGCACAAACACTGCGCCCCGCGCCCGCCGTCAATTCGCTGCTCGTCTCGCTCTTCACAAGCAACAAGCCGACGACGCGGCGGCCTCCTCCAACACGAATAATGCAGGAGATGGCGAGTCCACGACCAACAACTCTGACCCATTTGCTGCTTTAGACGACAAGCCTAGCAAGAGGAAGCGCGGTAAGGGCTTTGGAGGGATCGGAGGGCTATTTTCTTCTGGAGGCCATAAGAGAAGTAGAAGTGGGTTTGACGATGATGAGGGTGACGAAGTAGGGGACGAGGACGAGGATGAAGAGAGCAGTGATAGTGACACAGACAGCGATGAGGAAGACGAGGGTGAAGGAAGAGCGATTCTCGAAGCCACCAGGAGTAGGGAGAGGAAACCACTAGAGGTCGATGATGAGGAGGATGATTGGGGAGAATTCGCAGGGGTAGGAATGGGATCTGGAGGCGGGGAAGAGAATGGTGGCGTTGGGAACAGCAGCGACGAGGGAGAGCCAACTGGAGAAAGTGATGAACGAGATGGAGGCACAACCGTACCTGTGACGAAACTCGATTGGCTGAAAACGTCACCAGAGACAACAGATCCAGCATCTACCACAGCGGAAGCAGCAGCCACCAGCACAGACGAGGACTCGGCAAACGACTCCAGCGATGGTGACGGGCTCGTCGAGATTGCGATGCCCCCGAATAAAACTCCGGTCGAAACATGAGGTTTGAGTATCGACCGTACAACCAATTTTGTATTTGGTTCCATACCTATATTTCAACAGCATGCGCAATGCGGCGCAGTTCCGGCACTGTCCAGAGGATCAGCGTCGTCTCACTTGCGGGATAGCGAGAAGCGTACGACGAGACAGGTAATGAGCACACGCCAACCACTCGAGAGTATCCCGCGCATCGATCGACGAGCATCGGTGCTGACGAAGTGAGAATGGAGAGAAACGTTGGAACGAGACAGTGCATCGTTGTCGGAATTGACGGATGATATTGTACAATAACCTAGCCATCGTCCGCTCCGTCTTTATGAGAAAGGAGCCTTTTGAGCAGAATTGGTGTGCTGATATGTCCATCAATATCTTGAATAGCATTTAGAAGGCGATACGGTGTTTTGTTCGGGTTGGGCAGTTCTAATACGATTTTGGACCATCGAACAGTGTCTCTACCTACGCTCCACCTTCCAACATAGAATTTCCAGAAAACAAGCGGAGAATGCCATAACATATCAGGACAGGGGTGGATTGTACTTATGACACCACATCGAGTATTCTGGCGTGGTGGTGTTCAACTTCGATCATAGTGGAGATCTGGTTGCCGCCCATTACCTAGATGAAGGGAGGTGGCTTTTCACATTCACGCCTTACCGTTTCCAGTACGCAGTGCAATACCCAGGCTCACTTTCTATGCTTCGGACATGAGCGCAGATGCCAGCTAGCATTGTTGATTCTCATTTGGCGTCCATTTTCATTTGTTTTAAGGTAGTTGTATTACTTTGCTGTAACGAACAAGAAATGTGCGCGGCTTGGCAGGTGTCACATGATCACATGTATTTTCTTCTCTCTAGTAGCACCTAGCATGGTACCAAGTAGCGATAACATTTTGTAATGCTGTGCTTCTCGCCAATACTCTCTCTGCCACCTGGACAGATTTCCAACAAACGGATTGGCCGCAACAATGTCGGCGGAAGAGGCTCATATGGTGACATGGAAGGCAAACGAGGCAAAGCGGGGAGAAACCCAAAATGGATGCCTGATGGGTGCAGTTGGCTCTCAATGCAATGAGTTTGTCCACGAATTCCTGATCTCTTTACTGCGATGCAAGAGAAGAAATTGTCTTTGCCTTCGTTGAAGTGAAATTTGAACCCCTTCTAGTGGATGTTCAACCTATCAGAATTCACTACCAGCTCCTACTACTTGTGGGCGTTACGGAGCCAGTGATAAGCTTCGAAAGATGAAAAGCAGCTTGAGCGGCCCCAAACAACAAAGTCAACCAAGGTTGGATGACAGAGTTCGCAGTCACTCGTTTTTCGTTTAGTTCAGGCATACATAGGGAGTCGCGAATTCTCTCGCCCAGCCTCGTTCGTAGAGAACGTGAGCCTAACTTCATTCCGTCACACATATCAGTCAGAGAATGGATTTCAAGTAGCTACCATCAAGTCATTTTAGGCTTGATATCTGTATATAAAGTTGAAAAGGCCGAGAGCACGGACCAAGAATCGTCTGCATTAGTGCTTTGGGCTAAGATATCCTTTAGAAAGACGCTCTCTCCCGTTTTCTATA
Source organism: Pyrenula aspistea (assembly GCA_021030945.1). Classification (NCBI taxonomy): domain Eukaryota; kingdom Fungi; phylum Ascomycota; class Eurotiomycetes; order Pyrenulales; family Pyrenulaceae; genus Pyrenula; species Pyrenula aspistea. The sequence continues at coordinate 145,511 of JAGFML010000031.1, forward strand.
TGCTGTTGACTGGATGAAGTCGTCGTGTATGACGACGCTCCTAGCTGAGGCTTCTCAATTGGGTTACCTTGTAATTCTTCAGACGCTGAAAGGTCTTCGTGTTGCAATAAGTTTAGAGGAAGATGGGGATTTGATGGTTTGCAGGAATTCTATAGACAGGCTGGGGACCAACATCACATTGTTACCAACTTTTATGGAACGATAACCTACTTCAAGCGAAATTGCGCTATTGTTGCCGAACCCTTGTCCCTAGATGGAAACAATTGCATATTGACTGAAAAACTAAAATTACACGTTGGAAGGCTGAGGATATCTCCTCACGCCCTTGAACCAAGTTTCTTTTACCCATTTGCTGTCAATATCTTTGGCATCAACAGCGGGTGAGCTAATATCTTGGGCCAAGATGACAAAATTGGCATCCTTTCCCTTCTCGAGCGACCCAATCTCACTGTCAAGCATGACTTGTTTCGCCGGATTGATCGTGACGCCTGCCAAGGCGGCTTCCACGCTCACTCTTTGATCCTTTCCTAGGACCTGGCCGTCCTGGTTATACATGAGCCTAGTCACCGCAGTGCTGACGTATGACAGAGCGTCAGCTTGACTCACTGGTGAGTCGCTGTTGAAGGAATAGACAAGTTCGTTATCCAAGTCATCCTTGACGGGATCGATGCGATCCGCTCGAGTAGACTCACAGTGTGAGCGAAGGATGTAGTTGTGGAATGCATAACCCCAGTATTTAACATGTCCTATGGTGTGACTGACAGCCAAGTTGAGCTTCTTAGCCCGTTGGACCTGCTCCAAAGTTGTGACAGTGAAGTGCTCCAATCGATGCATGATTGGAGGGTTTGGAGGAATAGCCGCCCTGACCTGGTCGAATGCGTTGAGAACGACTTCGGCTGCACAATCTCCATTCACGTGGACCATCAACTGGTAGCCTTTGGCAGCCCATGCCTGCATTTCTTCGGCTATGTTGCATCCATCGTTTTTGATGGGACAGGTCGATCCTACTGCCCAACGTGCCCAACCATGTGGCTCTTTGCTGAAATATTTCGGTAACACTTCCCGATTATATGGCTTCTCAAGAGCTGCGGTGAAGCCTTGTGTTGAGCCATCCATCCAGAGCTTGATGGTTTTAATCTTCAAGGCAGTCGCACCGTCTGGAGGCATGCTACCTTGTCCGACAATACGACAAGCAGCGCCTGGGGTTAGATTCGCTGCGGCACCTGCTATGCGAAGCGGTGCCACGAGTGATAAAGCGTGGAGTACTGAGGCATCGCACTGTCCAACTTGTCCAACACCAGCATCAAAGACCGTCGTGAAACCTTTCTCACTCCAATCTTTGACGACTTCATGCAGTCCATCAAGGATTGTGGGAGTCTTCACAAAGTCGGCTGGCAATGCTTTAGCGAGAAATTTCTCGTACGAAGACGGCTCCAACAGCACCCCAGTCAATTTGCCTCCATCTTTGATGTATTGACCCCCTGGTGGGTCCAGTGTAGTATTATCGATGCCGGCTTCGGTGAATGCTTTCTGATTGGCGTACGCCAGATGCCCAGATGCATTGACAATGAAGATCGGATGTTCATTGAGGTTGTTGTTTGCGAAGACATCAAGTGTCAAATCTTGGAATTTACAGTTAATAAGAGGCAATCTTGAAGGATCGTAACCGTATCCCAATAACCACTTATCTTGCTTGACATTCCTGGCTTTCGACTGGATGAACTTTATGGTGCCTTCAAATGTGCCTTTGATCTCCGGGTTCAGCGGATCGCAGTTAATTAAGAACGTTTTCAGCATTGCCGACAAAATGACATGAAGATGGGGCTCCACGAAACCTGGAACAATGCACTGGGTTTTGAGATCTCGCTCCACAGCCAACGGACCAGCGGCGTCTTTTGCCTCTTCATATGTCCCGATCGCGGCAACTTTCCCATCCTTGATAGCCATGGCTGGGGCAGCAGAGAACTTGCCACTCTGCATAGTGATGATCGGTGTAGGATTCGATTTGCTGTGAAAGATCCGCGGCGTCAACTCTGGAAATGCACTGGGCTGTGTGCTGTATTCATCTCTGAGCTTTGCGAGCAGGTCATTATGATCAATGCACGCGAGCAGCTGTTTCGCGATGGTGTTGTAACCGTCTCGGCAGCTCATAATTGTCAGAAGTATGTCGCAGCTGTCAATGAAGAAACTTGTTTTGACTGAAATCGATCGGGCTCGGATTGAGAGGATAACGTGATGGAAGAATCAACTCACCACGGGTAATGCGAGCTATAAAGCTTCGCGAGGTGTAAAATTCCAGCTGAGGAGCAAAAGACGCTTGTCTTGATCCCTTACAAGAGCCCAGATGTGAATTCTGATCGACGGACGCTCCTGCATATTTGGACATGCATGCATCTCCATTTTCCGAGGATAGGTACCGGGCCAGTAACTTAGAACATTCCTCGCACGGAGGAAATCAGTAATCGGGTGGTTGGCTTGAGCGGGTGCCACTATCAGTGATAGTGGAGTTTTTGTGCATGTAGAAATGGTCAGGAGGCCTAGAACTGCGTGCTTGGGCTGACTCTAGACTGATCGATCGATTGATTGATACGGTCCCGCAGACACTTTTTCAGCTGGCCTGCAATCAAGCCACCAATTTTCCCCTCGCTCTTCCACCCTCTCTCAGCTGTAAGCTGAAGATCACAATCGGCGTATGCTTAAATCGTTAGGTTCACCTAGACTGCTATGTTCCACGACAGGCTCTCTGTTGCGACTTCTCCAGTGTAAATATACCACTGATACAGCATTGGACTTCTGATTTCCCTGTTTCCTAACACATTATATTTCGAGTTCATTAACACAATTTCAAGACATTGTTCCATTACCTCAGAGATCGAAAAGTTCCTCGATTTTACGGTGAAAAGTTCTCATGGGCGAGAACGAAAATGCAGACGGAAACACAAATCGTAGTGCGAGTAATCGCAAACGATGGGAAGTTCCTCGGTGATGATATAGGCGGTGCAGCCATCACTATTCGTGATGCAGAGACTCGAGAACTCCTCGTCCAGGGCGTGACCTCCGGCGATTCGGGCCCCAATTACAACACGGACACTCATGTAGATGGGTTAATGTGTATACAACAAGCACGCGGTATTCCGATTTTGATGAATCCAGATGACCCAATGAAGACTTGTAACTTTACAACTGCACTTCCCCTAAGCTCTCCGAGACGGATTGAAGTCGCCGCCTTTGGTCCGCTCGCTGCTCGTGCCTCGGCAAACACTGTGTCAGTCACGACCTGGATATATCCTGGTATGCCCATGACGGCAGGTAACGGCCTCCTACTGGAATTACCTGGGCTCATTTGTCAGGTCGTGAACCCTCCAGCTCATTCAGTATACAAAGCGCCGGTCAACGTTCAGGTGGTTGCGAATGTGGCCATGATGTGCGGATGTCCAATTTCAGATAACAAGCCTGATAATTCAGTATGCGGGTGTGTTGGTAAAGATCAACCTTGGCCTACACGCGACTTTCAAGTATTCGCAGTCTGCCCCGATATATCTCCGGACTCATTTCCCATGACATGGGACAACAGCACCGCCGGCAGGTTCACATGCGATTTACCGCAAGCCTCTAACCCGACCACCTATCAGATAACCGTCTGTGCGCAGCAAAAATCAACGGGCAACACAAGCGTCGATTTCACAACATTCCTAATCCAGAAGACGTAGCTCACGTGATTGGACCTAGTATTTTGTTCTTTACAAACCCGAGCAAAAGATACATTTACATATAATTATGAGAAAAACGCTGGGTTGGGAACAAGCAATGGCATTTGTGAAGCTGTCGCGAGAGAACACAACCTAAGTCATCTAAAACTCTGCTTCATGAACTTTGGAACGCGGGGAGGAATGCGTAAATGAGGATGATGATCCAAAGGTAGCCTTTGAGAAGGGTGCCGCCTAGACGCCGGAGAGGATTGACGGAAGGACTTTGGTAAGGAAGAATTATCCCCAAAAGAAAGATTAGATACGATAAGCTAGGATTACATACAATATTACTCTGTATCTATATTCTTCTACACGTAAGAGAGAACTAACAGTAAACTAGAAGTTGGCTAGTCAAGGTTCTGCCATCAGCTCGACTTGAAACTTCCACTCATCGAATTCGTTACTCCATGCGATAACACGCAAGTTGCAACAATTTTTGCCGCCAGTTGCTCCATTCTACGAACTCTCTCCTAATAGTGGGTCTATATACACCAATCTTACTAGCCATTTGAAATAAATGTTAACATCTTGAAGGACTAGCCATGATAAACAGTGTCGTTTTGTAGCGTTACATCGCAGAAAAGTATCCAGCCGACTCATTCAATCTCGTGTCCGGCTACTATGGCCCCGGTGCCCTTGCTCTCTGGCTACTTACGACAGCCGGGGTGGGCATTTCTTGGTTATCCAACCCCCAGAAGCCTCACAAAATTGACGTTGAGTATGTTGGTCTCCTGGTCTACCCAATTGTTGCAGGCGGCCACGCTATTATCCAAGTGGCCAAATTCACCGGACCTCGCAGCGACGTTTGGTCGACTGCCGACCCAGATATTCTGCCACAGGCGCTCTCTATCCAGGCAAGCGTCAAGGCGTGCAACCTGGTTTTCTTCCTAGGTATCGTCCTAAGCCTGACAGCCATTCTGGAGCGTTGCATGGGTTATGATGTCCCCGTCACCCCACTGTACAATCGCCGACGAGTCTACTTCGGCGCCGCAGCAGTCTGGTGCTTTGCCGCGACCGTGGTAGGGGCATTCCGCAGGGGTGGGTTTGGGCGATGGCTTTTGGACTATTTCATACTTTGTTTTTTCCCATTTTCTGACTTTTTGCTCAACCCTAAAGTCAGACATATGTGGTTGCCAGTCGTCACGATTTGGTGCGTCTTAACGCCAATACAGGATCGCTGGCGGAGAGGTGAATGGACAAGAGTCTGGCAGTTCTTGACTATCATCTTCTGTGGGCAATTAGTGAATGGCGTACTCCTCTTCCTTTACTGGGACCTGCTAATCATGTCTATCGTCCAGTTCAAAGAAATGTTTCTTCCCAGGTCGGCCGCGAGTCTTGTCGAGCTTGATCAAGCCACGGCATTAGTATCAGGCATATTCTCCCTCTGCTTTAATCTTTGGCGGGCAAGGAAACGGTGGGGCAGGACGAGTAATTGATACGACCATCGCATCCAGGACAGCCACCGCCCTTCTTCCAGGACGCGCATCCCTAGCTGCCGCGCAGAAAAATTGAGAGTTGCAGGTGTTGGAATTACAGAAGGAAGTACTCAGAGAGAAGTGTCCCTCAACCTTGGCCAGCACGAACGACCTGGCCTCGACATATTTGGAGCAGGGACGGTTGGATGCGGCGCAGGAGTTGGGAGTACAGGTGATGGGGTTTGATGAAGCTCCGTCGTTATGATGAGGCAACATGCCTCTACGAAAGAGAGTATACGGGCTATCAAAGGCGACTAAGAGACTCTCACCCAACTACTGTCGCCTGTGTGGATGACTTTCGGGACATGCTATCAACATTACACGATCTAGAATGGGAGGAAGCGTAAAGCTTAGTATTGCAATCGTCGACGAAGCTAGCCACATGTTTCATAGACACTTCTAGAAGCTGTGGCTGTGCTTTAGCGGTAGTTTTGATGCTGGTGCCATATGGGGATAGTGTGCTGTCGCGATATCGTCTCTTACATGCCCAGCTCAGCCTATCAGCTCGCGGTAATGCGCGCCAAAATCACGTTATGTTAAGTCGCTTCTTCCTTTGCTCGGCGAAACTCAAACATACACCTTCCCTATACATCCAAAAGCCTTACAATTTTAAAGCTCAGGGGGCTGACCAAGATTTGCTGGCATGCACTACTTGTTCCGAGTAAGGCTCCTGTCTACGGTTACATGCTCGTCGCACACACAGAATCCGGAATAGTAGTAATAATTACTTCACCTTGGTTCGCGTGAGACTTGCCCTAGTTCAGGCGGCGTCACCCTGGGCTGAGAGCACGGTGAACGGGGGGAAAAATGCCACAGCTCGGCGCTCCTGCCGGCGTTGCCCCGGACAACGACCAGCTCGCTGGCCGTAAACAGTCTCCCTAGAGCATGGCCAAGACACTCTGTGGAATGGCCTGGGCCAACGATCTGCGGGGATGATTATGCTATAGAAGCTATAATTATTGCTGCTTCATCCATAGCAGCATTTATCATCAGCACCTCGTCGGTCCGCGTGGCCCTCCCTGCCTTCGTGAAATGATTTACGAGGACGTGATGGAGAGGTCGACGAGGCCGAGATCTCCCCAGAAAGCCACGAACCAGAGCCGCACGCCCTCGATTGGCGATTATCTACGGGGACGCAAGAATAAAGATACCGATAACCCGCGACAGCCAGCAGGAAAGAGTCGGGAAAGGCCTTTGAGCGAGCGGCCTCTGAATAGCCCTCCGCAGACCAAGCGAGTGCCTCTGAAAGGCGATGACAATGGCCGGCCTACCTTGCACAAAAAAACGAAGAGCTCGGTATCGCTGAAGTCGCTGATAGGAGAGAAAGAGAAAAAATCCGACTCTACGGGCCTTGCAGGCAGAAAACAACGGACTGATAATGAAGATGATACCAGACTCAAGAGGCCAAAGTCATCTACAAGCTTATCTGCCATCCTACAAAAAAGGACTACCAGTCCTAGGAAGAACAGAGACACACATATCTCGAACAAAGAGAACAAAACTCCTCCGAACTCAGCCTATGGTGCGAATGTTGCAAGGTCACCGATTTGGGAGCAATTCGCTACCCAAGCTTTCGAGGACCCCTTCGGCAGGATACATAGTCCACAAAATAAAGATAGAATTGTCCAGGAAGAAGCCGTTTTGTACACGCCGAAAGGACAAATTGAGTATTTTCCATCGCAGCAGCGAAATTCATACGGCTTTGCACTGGATCTCATTGACGAACAACCGCCACAACGGCCATATCTCGAACACCGGTCATCACGCTCGTCAATATTCAAAGAAGAGGGTCTTGACGATGAGTCACCGATCTGTTCTCCATTAGAACAGGCCGCCGGGACCCCTAACAATAGACCAAAGTCGGCAAAGTTGTCCGAAGACCGGCCCCGGCTTGGTAAGATACCGTCGAATACTAGCCAGGCGTCTGACACGACACAAAAGAGGTCATCCAGGGTTATATCCGCAATCAATGCCTTAACTCTGAGGTCAAAAGAGCTCCCAAGCACACCAGAGCAATCGCGTCCGATGCAACCATTGAGCCCAGAGGAGGTAGATACAGAATTTGAATCAATGCTCGATGCTCAGAATATACCACATAACATCAGAGACAAAATGAGATCACTTGATATGACCATCAAAGCTGACCTGATCAAGAAAAATCGCGTTGGCAGCGGATCATCTGCTGGCTCCAGCACCGACGACCATGAACATGTCCGACCAAGCGCGCGGAGCCCGGCTAAAAGAGAAAGCAGTCGTCCCACAACTCATGTTGGGGACAAGGATGCAAAAGAGTCCAAGCGCTCTCGATCTCGACCACGAAGCCGAACCTTTACTCTTACTAAAGGCGGTAGTAGTCCTACCAAGAAGTCCAGAACAGAAGACTTAACTTCCAGCTCAAGACCCAAATCGATGGAAATATCAAGCTCCCGTCCTGGCTCGTCAAGATCAATGAAATCTTCTAGCTCATTGGCAAGTCTTTCTTCTTACGCCCGGCGGGAGGCAGCTAGCCCGGCAGAATTCATCCACTACCTTCAGGAAGTCCATAAACCCGAGCTTGTGGAGGTTGGTAAAATGCACAAGCTACGCATTCTCCTTCGTAATGAAAGTGTTTCTTGGACCGACACCTTCATTACTAAAGGCGGCTTTGACGAGATTGTCTCACTCTTGTATCGCATCATCGCTGTCGAATGGCGAGAGGAACACGAGGACAATCTTCTCCACGAATCACTTCTCTGTCTGAAGGCGCTCTGCACCACCACACTTGCTCTACAGCGCCTTGCTGCCATCGAAGGCGCCCTTTTCCCCGCTCTCCTACACATGCTTTTTGATGAGGAAAAGAAAGGCCCAGCGGAATTCGCTACCCGGAATATCATCATTTCTCTTCTCTTCATGCACCTTTCTAACACTGTCAACTCTTCTGAATCCGCCAGAGTGGCGCGTACGCAAAAGATCCTTGGCTTCCTCCGCGACCCGGCTCCCGAGGACGACAAGAAACCCCTAGGCTTTATTCAGCAGATGCACTCCCCACGACCCTACCGAGTCTGGTGCAAAGAAGTTGTCAACGTCACCAAAGAGGTGTTCTGGATCTTCCTGCATCATCTCAATGTAATCCCTGTCACCAGCTCAGCCTCTTCTTCCATGACTTCTCCATCTCCTCCAGGCACCTCATCCTACACGGCCCTTTACTTCCCTTCCCCACGACCGCCACACCCTGCGGCACCATACGTGGGCGGCGTCGAATGGGAAGCCACAACTTACCTCGCCACGCACCTCGACCTGATCAATGGCCTGATCGCGTCCCTCCCAACCACATTTGCACGGAATGCGCTACGAGAGGAGCTGAAGGTGTCTGGGTTTGAGAAGTGCATGGGCGCAAGCCTAAGGACTTGTAAGGAGAAGTTCTACGGACATGTGCACGAGGGGTTGAAGTGTTGGGTCAGCGCTGGGAAAGCGGATGGTTGGGAGGTAGAAGGCGTGAGGAGTGGGCCGCCGCGGGAGGAGAGGAAGAGTCCGGCGAAGAGTCCGAGAAAGAACGGCGGAGCGGGCGGAGTGGCGCCCAAATTGGATCTGGACTTAGAGATTGGCATGGACGTGGGAGGGGGAACCAAGAAGGAGGAACGATTTGACGCTTGGATTTGATCTGTATACGAGAAAGGGCAGTATTGGCGAGAAGTTAGGAGGGGATGCAAAGAATAGGCCCAGGTGACTCGACTTATGATTGCAAGGAGGGAAGGCTTGAAACGGTTGGGTTGACGAAGTATGACTTCCATATTACTTACCACGACAAAACTCTTTTCGACTCGTTGACGAGATCATCTATCCATAGCTTCTTTTTTTGGCGGCATCAGAATAGGCGTTTAGGGTTTCATGTTCAGAGTTCCAATGATGAGTATTCTCTCCAAGACATGCTGATCATCCGCCTTGTTCACCCTCCCAATCTAAGGTGACCACTGCTTCATTTGCATTGATCCTATTCTACTTCCTCGTCGACTCCTCGGCCTCCCACGCCCTCAACCCCTTAGCCCCGTCGTGCGCCCGCCGGAACAACACCCTCTCCATCTCGTCCAGGCCCCTCAGAAACTCGACCCCTTCGCCGCCGATCCCGGACGACGTGTCGGTCTTCGCTCCTGCTACCGCTACAGCTGCCGCACTGCCACCTGGCCTCTGTTGCCCGCGGGTCGTCGACGCTGACGCTGACGAGACAGAGCTTGTGCGCGCATTGTGCGCGTGATCTGCGATCTGGGTTGCGCGGGCTTTGAAGGTCTAAATCGAGAACCACCGAAGCTAAGCTTTATATATGGGACGGGGAAGGGGGCTGGGGAAGCGTACATCAAGCATGACACCGACGACCTCGTCGTCGTCGAACATGTCGAAGCAGCGCATGGCTAGGCCGTAAAAATGCGGGGATAAGGCGCGGAGGTCGACGGTGAGTGGGTCCGCCTTGAGGGCGTTTAGGACGCGGGGGGAGAGGGAGGGCGGGTAGGCGAGGGTCAGGAGGGGGGTGTCTTGAAGGCGTGTCCTGGGATGGGTTAGTTGCAGGGTGGGAGAAGGGGGGAGTGGCAAGGGCGGCGGAAAGAAGGGCTTACGAGACGGCGAGCATTTCGCCGAGCCAGAGAGGGAGGTCGATGCGGGTTCCGGCTTTGATCTGTGCGGTCAAATAGATATCATTGGTGAGTTCGCGCTGTAGGAGATGTTATAAAGGGGTTTGAGAAATGGGACGTACGCCTTCTCCGGCATTATTGTCGAGGTAGCCCAGGCCGGGTACGTCTAGTTGGAAGGTGCATGGTAGTTTCTACGAGTGAGTTAGAGAGACAGGTGATGATTATTCTAAACCTCAAAATTTTTAGATCTCAACAAGTCAAGAGGCTGATTAGCTTGGGGCCAGGATTGAAGGTTTAGCCAACCTTCGAACAGAAGAGAATATCGATGTCATAATACCGCATTAGATAGGCAGAAGCGGAGAACAAAGGGGGAAGATTTGTATGAGAAAGGTCGAAACAAATAGCCCAGAATGTGAGAAAGAAAGGTATCAATCTATTACTAACCTGAGCATCCGTCAAAATCGCGTCGATATCGTAGTACGACATGGCGCTATTAGACTTTGCAATTGCGGTCGCGATGGCACCATCATATCATTACAGAGGGCTTAGTCAGAACAGCCTCGGGAACCAGTTTGAGAGACTTTGAGCCTTCTGTTACAGCGTTGATAGCAATTGATTGTGTTCAACAGGAAATGGACGAGAACCGTGTCTGAGACGCGTCGTTCTCCACCGCGCCAAACATTCCGCCCCGCCCTCAGCTTTCGAACCAACTCCGCTCGCTTGAGACCTGCAAGGTTATAACAGCGCCCAAACAACCTCTTAGGTAGAGTTCTCGAGTTGCAATCGGCCGATGTTCTACAATACAAGAGGAATCATTTCTACTCTAACAATTTCTGAAGGAGAAAGATGATTCCCATGATCCTCCCTTAGAAGAGTGGGGTTTTCTTTCTTGTCAAAGTGATCCCTTGGCCATTACTCGGAGTCTTCAGTGAGACCGCGTGGACAATCAGCCGACTAAACTCCTCGTATTCTGAGAATACTGCATTTGTCGAGGCTCTTCGAGGCTCCTCGCAAGCCTCTCTACACCTTCACCCCGTCCTAGCAGGACTATCAATCCTGCTCCCTGGCCAAACAAAATGTCCAAAGACCTCAATGCCCCGATCTCCCACCCCGCAGCCCCTGAATATACACCCTCCATCCAACAACGGCCCACCCTCCCCGGTCTCTCTGCCACCACCTCAATCTCCTCCACGACCAACCCTCCATCCTCGACTTCCTCAACAAAACCACCCTCCTCAACCTCGCCCACAAAACTCACTCCCACCACCATCTCCACACCCGGCCCTTCTCCTCCTCAACCCCCAACCACCGTCCACCCAACATCCCACCTCGACCCCTCCACCACAACCCTATCCGGCACCCACCCCTTAACCCTTCACCCCAGCACCCTCATCTCCCCGCGCTGCACCCTCTCCACGACCGCCGGCCCCCTCTCCATCGGCCCGGACACACTGGTCTGCGAGCGCGTCTGCATCGGCGTCGTCGTCGTTCCCCAATCACCACCATCATCCTCATCAACCGCTGCACCGTCTGCCGTCGAAACCGCCATCGACTCGAACGTCCGCCTAGCCCCGCAATGCACCATCGCACCGGGGACACACATCCACGCGCACGCGTCGATCGGTGCCGGCGCGACAGTCGGCCTGAACTGTACGATTGGGGCACACGCGATGGTGTGTCCCGGGGTAAGGGTGCTGGGGGGCAGTGTGGTGGGGGAGTGGGAGGTCGTCATGCCGGGCGGGGTCCGAAGGAGGAGGAGGAGGAGGCAGGTGAAGGGAGAGGAGGGCGAGGGAGGGAGCGAGGAAGGTGAGGGGAGGGTGTGGAGGTTGGAAAGGGAGGGGTTGCTCGCTGGGGCTTTGAGAGGGAAGGGAGGCGGGGGAAAGAGGGAGGGCGTGAGCGGAGCGAAGTAAAGAGAGGCCGGTTTAAGATGGGATGGCCGGAGGGTTGGAAGTGAAGGCGTAATGGCTACGGTGTGCTTGCTTAATGAGCTTAGAATTAGGAGACGTGCGAGAAATCAGGTTCTGGTTTCCTCACGTGCATTATGGCGGATATTTTTCAGTCTAGATTCAGCGCGGTCGGTAGCATGACAATCGACTTTGGATTCCGGTCCCGATGCAGGCTTTGTTACGTTTATGAATGCATTCGACATCAATACCAATATCTAATCCGGAGGCTCTACTTTACAGACATGTCCTCGTCGGCACTCATTCAAGCTACTCTGATGGGAATCTCTGAGCCATACCAGTCAGCCTTCATCAGTCTCCCATGTCGGATCTGTGAAAAGCTCTTTCTTCATTTTCGCGATCACACCGTATTCGCGAGCCTGCGTGCTACCCGCATGCGCGTTTGTGCTATTCGCGTCAACCAACGTGACATCCAAATCAAGCATCGTGTCGTCAGATTTCGAGTCATTAAATAGGACCCTCAGGAGCTCTGAGTTGGTTTTTCTAAGCTGGTCGCGTTCTCGTTTGCAAAGGCTGTGAGTTGGACCTTTAAGGGCTCCAAGTACGTTTTCCTCATCTTATCGTGTTCCTCAACTACCTCGAGATAAGACTTCATGACATTGCCGTATTTCTTAGCCTCACCATCGGGACGGATATCGATCTGCAGAATATACTGGGACATTTGTAACTCACAAACATTCCAGAGCCACGGTACGATATAGCAATCCAAGTTGCTCAACAATTCATTTTTGGACGACACCTTACAGTCAGCTCTTGCAACGTACGTGTGCACAGCCTTGGATAATGGTAGTCTCCGTTCAGGAACAAGATAGGAGGGGTCGACGTTCACGCCGACGTCTTTCATCTTTCTACTCTGCCCAGAATTTACGAGGACTGGCATCTTGTCTCGATTTCTGAGATAGACCGGCATGGCCATGAGAACCCCGTCGAAGTCAAATGCCGAGATCTGTGACGGCCACGGCAATGTTGATGCGCGGATCGTGCTCGCTATTTCCTTGCTGCTCTCGTCACTTCTCGAAACAGCCCGCAAACCCCGAATCGACTGTGCAGACGATCGCGACCTGAGAAATACCGATGTCTGCTCCGCCAGCTCTTCCGTCTGCTTCTGCGAGCCAGGTAGATTCATGATCTGAAGAATCACAGACAAACTGCTGGTCTGCTTGTGTATGCAATCCTCAAGCTCCTTTAACGCCTATATATTCCACATCACATTCATCTTCTCCCAAAAATTGTTTACACTCTTGCCTGAAGTTTGAGTAAGCTCCATCTTAAGCGCGTTGACCGTATCATGCGCACAATCCAAAGTGTCCATAAGTTGCTCTTGTATGTTGTTATCTAGTATATTCGATTCCACTCCATCCTCCATCCATTGCTGGATAGCGCGGACAGCGCACGCAAAGAGCTTGCACTGGCAGGAGAGCGATCGGAAGGCTGTGGCAGCGTGCTTGTACGTCGAGGCAAGAGATCGCAGCCCTACGGCGAGCTTCCCGGCCGTTACTGCGAGGCCGGCACAAGCTTCAACCAGAGAGAAAATGCTGAGTGGATCTATACTGGATACTGCTCACTTAGATCGTAGAAAAGTGGAAGATATGAAGGTCTAGGGTATCGAATGTTTTCTGCTCTTCCGTAAGAGCCATTTTTCTTTTTAGATGGTTCCTGAAGAATAGTCTGATCGTCGCGCATAACCAATAGAGATTCGCACATCGTAGGGCTGACGGGAGGCTTTTTTCAGCCTGATATGGAATCTCAAGCCTCAGACGTCAGTGTACGATAAGACAGGAAATGGATCTAAGAATCGAGCAGAGTGCTCAGATGCGTCTCTGACAATTGACCAAAGTGTAGTGATAGAGATCGTGGGATGACTCTGATTTCGCTGAGATCAAATACCTTCAGTTATAGCCCTTGACCAACGAATACACGGTGCTCGTACCTGCGATCCACCGAACACAATACCTTAAGAACCGTTGACCATAACACCAACTTAAAGCTTGACATACCGCAGGGAAGGTAGCGCCGACATGACAGACCTGGTACAGTATTCAATTTTTCTATATGCGGACGGTTCTCGAAGCTGACTGTCTTCTGAAGTTATCGAGAGTGGCAGCCAACTTAAAATGGCGTCCTCCAGAAAGTCGATTTCCAGGATCTGGTGATTTCTTTAGTCCCTCGAGTGTTGGGCTAGCCGACATAGATGTTGGGACTTACTTCGAGGTTTGTAATGCAAATGACGGCACAGCTGCAACAATGGTCGTGTAAAAACTAATGTTCTTAGTACTACTCCCGTGACTCCCTGATTGCCCCATACGGACCTGTCGACGACTTAAGCACACCTGACGCCACCGTGCGGTTGAGACTTTACATGGAGGAAATTGCAACTGACGGACGATCTCTCTGTGAAATCATAATATCAACAGTTGCCATCACAGCAGCAACAATAATTGCCGTGGGACATTTAACAACACTGCGACACTTGCCTCGTCGGGTTCAGAACTTCCAAGTCATTGGGTTCCTCATTCTGCCCACTCTTCCGATTGGACAATTCCTTTTATCGGTCGTAAAGCTCGGAACATATCTCTGGAAGAGACGCTCTGCTGCGGTATTCACTCGGTCTTTTTTATGGAAATACTGCATCTCTGCGGCCCTTGGAGTTAGAGCTTATCCGAAGGATAAGAATGTACAGGATGCCGAAGACCGTGGCCTTCCTCTGCTTGACCTAGACCCTCGCTGCCTTGAAATGTTGCCTCGAAAACTCGATCTGCGTCGCATGTCTCGTATCATTGTCCTGCTCATTGTTGTTCAGCAAGCCATGATATCATTAATCTTATGGTTCCGTCGGACTCAGTATCGCTATCCTCTGATGATGGTCACGCATTACGGCTTCATTAGGCCGCGTGCCGATGCGCCATTCGACCACGCAAACGGCATTTTGGTACTTGGGGGGATTATGGCGGCAATACAATGTGTGATCATCGAAGCCTGTTACTGGGAGTGGTGCTATGGAGCGACCTTAGTCTGGAGATATCCATACTCAATGAACCATCGACAGAAAGACGAAGTTTGCAGCTGGCGCGTTTTGCTCTCAGCAGTTTACTCAAATATGCGTCGGAAATTAGTCAATTCCGATATTTATTCGGAGCTCCAAATCGCCACGGTTACCCTCGGACTCTGGATACTCGGAGGTTACAAGGTAGCGGTCCAAGGCACCCTAGAGCTTCTGCAACCACGGAAAAACTTGCTCGATTCTACCTTTACTGGCTTTCTAGGCGCGCTTCTCGTACCAGTGATGATGCTCTTGATAGGGATCGTGGCGGCGGCAGCTGTGCACAAGGCCATTACCCGACATCTCCTGGCAATCTTTACGACTACAACTCTTAGATCAAGCCTTACTAGACTTGTGATTCTATTAACCTGGACTGCCATTTTCCTAATGAGACTATGGTTAGCACTTTCGTCACTTGCTGCTTTCGGTACTGTAATTCGCTGCCGGAGACACCCTTACCAATGTGAAAACATATATCTCTGGAAGGATCCATGGTCTGAAAAGTCTTGGACGTTTTAATGGACAAGAAGCCGAACCTTTGTCAGGTCATGGACACTTCTGGACGGTGTAAGATACAGTATTATAATATCAATACAGTACAATGCAAAGCGAATTCATGCACGCTAAATCGTCACGCAAAATACGGCCACCTCCTTCCGCTCGGCGAAACTCCCAAGAATGCATGGCTACGAGGCAAAACGTCTCTTAAAGCTTAGAATTCTGTTCTCTGATAAATAGAACTGTCACAATATTCTTCCAAAATTCGAAGATTTATGGATGATCGTGATTGAGCAGAAGGATTCAAGTCGAAGCATGCTCTCGATTAATGAACGAAACGATCAGAAGCATGACCACACCCCGTTGTAATATCCTAGGAGATTAGTTTCCTAGGAAGAAATGGCTGAAGAATAGAGGCACATCGATCATAAATACCTAGACTCGTGAGGGAGATGTTCAGGAAGCCTGAATAGCTGATTCATCTCGCCACGTAGGAATTCTGGCAACATAGAGACGCACGTAAGTAGGCCCTTTCCTTATTTCGATGCAATAGCCCGACTGCTGTAACATCCATGAGTGCCCCACCCTTGCAAGCTCGTCCTGGTCACGATATGAAGAGCAGAAAATCAGGAGCTCGCAGACAGAATCTCATTTCAGAAGAAGCTATTTCTTCAGCTTGCCATCACTTTACAGTGACAAGCACACGATATTTGGCGCCGAACTATGCATGCATGCCCCTTTTTGGGAGTTATCTGCGAAAGCCTCAAAATTGCCCCCCCCAGATTCTCCACTTAATGCACAATTGCCACTGTATATTCCACGCATGAACAAAGAAAATTCAACCCACAGATGCTAGAGAGGAGAGAAAGATGTCGCTTGTGCGCCGTTCGTCGGCAGGACTTTGGACGAGCATCTCACATGATGATAGACGGGACTAGAACAAAATAGTCAGCAAAAAATCGTTCTCCTGGACTCCTTCGGAAAGATGTGAAACTCACCATCTACGTTCTGCTTAATGCTCTTATGCGGCAAAATGCTTCCCCCGTTGACGTAAACTTCATCCCCAATCGTCACATCGTCACCCAGCACTGTCACGTTCTCCAGTCTCGCCCACTTACCCACCGACGAATTCCATCCCACAATCGTGCTCTTCACCCAGGCGTGGTCCTTGACCTTGCTATTCTCCAGTAGCACGCAGCGCTGTAGCCGCACGCCGTCGCCGACCACGACGTTGGGGCCGATCGTGACATTGGGGCCAATGCGGCAGTTCTTGCCAATCTTGGAGGAGGGATCGACCATGACGTTGCCGCCGTAGACGTATGGCTTGTTATGGGTGAGAGCCTTGGAGTTGCGTTTCGCGAGTGAGGAAAGATAGAGGCAGGTTCCGCTGAGGAAGTCTTTAGGCTGGCCGACATCCATCCAGAAGCCTTCAAGGTCAAATGAGTGCAATTGGCCGTCTCTGCAGATCGCCGGGAATGTTTCTTGCTCGATGGACGTCGGGCGGAGCTCAATCCGCTTTAGGACACTGGGATTCAAAATATAGATACCGGCGTTGATTCGATTGCCGACGAATTCGACGGGTTTTTCGACGAAGCGGTCTATCCTCGACGGGTGATCTGGCTTGTGTACTACCACACCGTATTTGCTGGGCTCCTCGACCTTTGTGACCACAATGGTTCCCTCTTCGCCATGGGCCTTGTGGAAGTCGGCGAGCTCCTGGAAGGGATATTCGCAAATGACGTCGGAATTGAGGATGAAGAAAGGGGAGTCGTCTTTACCGAGAATCTTTTCAGCAAGCTTGAGAGGCCCAGCCGTACCTAGGGGTTCGGATTCGACACTGAATTCGATCTTTACGTTGTACATTTCCTCATACTATGCAGAATGTCAACCGTAGGCCTTCGCAATACGACTGGATGCACTGACTTTCTTAAGTGCCTGGGTCATAACATCTGGTCGGTAGTTCACAGCTAGGACGATGTCTGTCACACCAGCTGCTGCAAGAGACTCAACTTGGTGGAGAATCATAGGCCGATTGGCAAATTCCACCAGGGGTTTAGGGAGTGTCAAGGTCTATGTTCGTGTCAGAACAAGCTAGAAAACGGTTTTCGCTGCGCCATGGCATCTTGGAGGGCGTGGTCTGGGTGCGTCGAGGACGTACAAGAGGTCGTAGACGGGTTCCAAACCCACCGACAAGAATGAGAGCTGCGAAAGATTAGCTCACAGTTCACATGAGGCGCAAGTATGGCGAACGAACCCTTCATCTTGGCTGTTCAAGGAAAGCAGCTCTATCAAAGAGCAGCAGCGAGCGAATTGTTGGAGAAGCGAGAGTTGGAGACTCGGTGTCCTTCAGAGCGAGCGGAAGTTCGACCACAAAAGAGCGAGCTAGCGACTGGCAGCTGTAAATTGAATTAAAGTATAAAGGCAGGATTTTCAATTGAAGGTAAGAAGTCCGCAGCTTAGACTTATGAGAACTGGTGAAGGGTTTTCTAAAGAGGGGCGCGGCGACTGTAGCAACGGTTCAGGAGCCAAGTGGCATCTGACGACGCCTTTAATTTTTTTGCGCGTAGGTTTGGGGTGCAGTTCCCTAAGGGGGCTTGGAGGCTTCTGCAAGGGCGAACCAACTCGCTGCAGTCATCCGTAACCTCCTTTTGGGTTTCTCCCCGTGTTTTACGACGATCCTTTTTAACCTACCTATCCGACAGCCGAACATCTTCCGCCGGCCGCAATTCCTCCTCCACCAAATGAATTGTTCGACCGCCGCTCGACGGACGCCTGTGGTGGGACTGTGTTCATCTCTGTGCGACGGCCAATATCGAGAACTTGTCTAATCGCACTTTGGCTGCCGGCTGCAAGTTGACAACTCGGAAAATGCCTGAGAGTTATGACAAGGTGCGTTGGTGGTCGCCAACTTCGCCTCCGCCACGATGTGCGTCAGGTACCTGAGAGACTTGGCTCTCCCGAACGGTTGACTAAGATGTGAAGCCCCCACCGTCCCAGGAGTGACGGTCGTGTTGCAAACGTTCTGTTGCAATTGTAAATCTGACTCATCCAATCGCACGGTGGCGAGCTGGACTTGTGCATCCCAACTGCCTGTTACAGCGCACGCTTACAGCCGTTCGTGTTCAGCTTCGTGTTCAAAGTGTTATCTGGAACCGCTCCTCGTGATCATCTTCTACATCTTCTTCGACTCTCAGGAGATTATCAGCCCGAGTGTCTACGTAGCTCATTGGATGCAGGCACCCTTCCGCTCGTAGCAATTACAATTGATGAGAGATAAGTTGTAGAATGGGAGCTTTCAAGGGACAGAAGGCGCAACAAACGCCCCTGACAGTGATTTTGATTGACCTAAGCAAAACTGGTAGGAAACTACCTAAACATGCAGACACCAGCTCTCCTCAGTCCAGATGCACGCATACCGCCACCCATTCAACCAAAACATCTTCGCCAGATTCGGGAGATAGATGAAGATCTAACGCCGCACGGCCATGAATCACCCGGGAAGCCAGCAAGATCAGAATTCCGTAGAGAAAGCGCCAGCCCGGTGATTCGCCAGTGTTCATGCATGAGATTGCAGGCCGTCTTTGACCTGTTGTTTCAGAAATAGGAGTGGGTGATCGAGCACCTCCGAAGCGAACGCCGTTGTAACGTGGTATCATGCCGCAGTGTAAGCAGAAGGAAAGAAGCGCAGAAGGGCGTTTCAAGACGATTATAGTAAGCCTCAAGCAGAAGAAAAAGTCAACTAAGTCTCGCGCGCAGCGAGACAAGGAATAGAAAGCCGAGAATGGCCTGCTACCTAGCCAGTAGCAATTGGTTCGCCATTCACGGAATGGCAATAAAGGACGATTTCCTCACTGGTACCAGCGGAAATCTTGTTGGCATTTCTTTCTCGCCAGTCGAGGAATGCCTCTTGGACTGCTTCATCGCTGTCGATCCAGATGAAGTCTCCATCTTCATCCCGGTATCGAAGCCTCAAGGTGTTTGAACCAATCGATTGGCTCGTGAGACGGCCAAGCTTGGCATCAATGCGGTCCGTCAATGAACGGAACTGTATGTTGCGTGGCACGATCAGGGTGATGTAATTGTCATCAAACAACACTTTTGCCTTCAATTGGCTCGGCATCTCATCGTTTTCCACAAAGGTCGACGCGGTTGAGATACTCGATGAAGTCGGTAAAGGGGGTGAGAATGTTCGGTCAGAGGCGACGGTGCTCGGTGTGTTGATCGTCATGATTGAACGAGGGTCATCTCGAGAGTAATTCCGTTGCTGGTACGCTCCGGCAGCATCGGAATTGTAAGAAGCCAGCCCGGGTCGCGGTGGCAGGCCATATTGTGGAGGCGCAGCCGGCGACGCCGTCCGTATCGACAAAGGCACACCATTAGTCGGCGAATTGTTTTGATTGCGGTTGACCGGAGCTACCTTGCCAGTCACGTGTGAAGGTATAGGAGGAACGGTAGGAACATGGTCGCCATTTGGTATTGGCTGACCATTTGGAAACCGTCTGTTGGGAGGGAGATTCTGATGGATGTCGGGACTGCTTGCTGAGCGCATACGGCTATTGTTCTGTTGAGAATTAGAACTCGGCGGTAGCGAGGGTCTTTGCCCGCGTCCATTGACTAAGTACGGGTTTCCATTAGAAGCATCACGAGACATGTTTCTGGACATTGCCGGCGCGGTATTCCGGTTGCTTTCTTCGGGCTGCGACCAACCGCCATTCACGGGCGTGCCGTAACGGTTATAGATCGCAAACGCGGACTGTGAACTGGACCGTGTAGACGCAGATATTGGCGTGTTAGCGTCACGCTCGGTGATGGGCGAAAAATAAGACTGTCCGGCAGGATCGGAAGGAGAAGGTTGACTGTTCAGAATTGAAGTATTGAGAGGTGGGAGAGAGCTTGGATCGGGCATAGGAAACCTGGGTGGTCTCCCTGACGAATACGTGTTCATAGAATTTCCGCTACCGTTTGTTGCAGACCGAGATCGCAGGCTTGTACTTGAAGCATTGCGGCTCATGTTGAACTCCGATTGTACGTTGCCGTTAGTGAGAACTTCTCTATCATCTTCGTCGTCATCGTATTCTTGATGCGGATTCTCGATCTTGACTCCCTGCATATATGTGAACTGAGTATCTGATGTCCCAGTAGACCGCGAACGTAGATTCTTGTTCATCACGCCTCTGAGCATTTCAATGGTGTGGTCCCATTTTTTCAAAGTGTCCTCGTTCTTGTATTTGATGACAAAATTTTCGACGCCGGCATCGCCTTTCCAAAATATTTGAACAGCGTAGTTGCCTGTTCGTGATGGTCAATTCAGAACAATACAAGGATGGAGTCAGTGCAGCTTACCTTGCCTCTGGAACGTGGCTATATCTGTGATGTTGGCCAGGAATATTCGCCCTTTAAGCATAAGCTTTGGCTTGCCCTTAACGGTAAGTGTAGATTTCTCTCTATTGCTGCCCATAAGCTTCTTCTGCTTATTCTGGTTGACGTCCTTGCAACAGAGGAGGATTGCCTCGAAGAGATAGAGGTGATACTGCGGAGAGTCTTAGTCTTAAAGATAGCCAAATCTAAACGGCTAAGGCAACAATTCTTACCTCGCGTTCGGAATCTTTCCCTGAGTCACCCTTCTGGATGGTAAATGTTCCAAAGAGCATCAAGTCGCCGAATGTTTGAATTTTCAGCGATCTCCAGTCGTCTACGCGGTCGTTCACGTCTGCCAACGCCATTTTGCGCTGTTCCTTATCGATTGCCGCGTTCGCTTGGTCCAGTGTCTCTTCCACATTCTTGGTTGCTTGTTGTAAGTCAGCGATTAAATGTGGTTTGTCTAACTGCTTGCTCAGATCCTGTCACTTCTGTCAGTAGCCTTACTCGCGAGTAGACAATGTCCAAGCAAACAAACCTTAAGTAACAACGGATATTTGGTAAGACGTTGGAACGGCTTGATCAAAAAACCATTCAGTGTTTGCGGATTTGCAAGCATCTGTTCCATCAATGGTGTGCAGGCGGCGGATCTCATCTTATCCCATTCTTTTTGGCACGTATCCTCGCATCGAATCGTGTTCGAGATAAACGGTATGTATTGGTAGAAAGCATCTTTGTATTTGATGAAGAGACTTCCCCAATTTTGATCTTCTTCCGGCAGCTCTGAATGCTGCTCGACTCTGATCCCAAACCGCTGAGCAAAGTCGACGAGATTAGTAAGGTTCAGAAAGATCGCGTGAATCGTGTCCCCGGTCAATGCGCCGGTCTGCTCAAGATCTTTCTTCAATTCCTGCAGGTTGTTCAAATGATGAACATATTGCCTTTCAGTGTCCACTAGCTCTTTTATAATGTGCTGCCTTCGAGTGAGTTGAACCACTTTGCCATTCATCCCATTTGGCAAGCCATTGCTCATCATGGCCGTGTTGCCAGAATATTGCAGCTTGCCACTGTTTTCCAGCTGGTCCAAAACACGATTGACCATTTTAGCAACCTAGAATATCCTGACTTAGCCATCTGCATTCCCAGCCATAAGGCCGAAAATGACTTACCTTGACGAACCCAGTGGTATTATCGCCATAGAGATCCTGAAGTATGAAAGAGTCCTGATCAGGGATCGACCAGCGGTTTTTTGAGGCCTGGATGAATTGATAAGTAGCTTTCTTTGCCGCTTGCTTTTCTGCCATTTTCGCATAATCAATTCGCAGATCGCCTTCCTCAGGCTCTGAGGCATTGTATATCACGATCAATGACGTTCCGGCCCTGAAACAACGCCATAATGACGATACTGGATCTGGCATGTTGTTGCCCGCCTCCTCCTCCATCTCGTCGAGGTAGGGGCGGAACCCAGGGACGCCTGACAACCGTCTTCGAAGTCGGTGGCATATTTGGTATAACGATTCTCCATCCCTCTGGTTTATGATGTTATTTCTGTCCGGTATTGGTCCATTTTCAGCAGCACCCGAAGCCATA
Organism: Pyrenula aspistea; assembly: GCA_021030945.1. Taxonomy (NCBI): domain Eukaryota; kingdom Fungi; phylum Ascomycota; class Eurotiomycetes; order Pyrenulales; family Pyrenulaceae; genus Pyrenula; species Pyrenula aspistea. The sequence continues at coordinate 167,786 of JAGFML010000031.1, forward strand.
GCATTGTCAGTCATTGTAGGATATGTGCCAGACAATTCTCCGGCGGTCCCGCCGTAGCGTCAGCACTTGATCCCGTCGTGGGCAACCCAGTAGTAATCGCTGGCGGAAATGAAGTTTCAGTCAAAACTGTGAAAGATCTTTCGAAGATCAAAGATAGAAGTGCTCGACAACTCGTGGAGGGAGGCGAAAGCGTAGGTCGAGTCGGAATCCGTTGTTATCGCTGACCGAGGCCGGTGTAGGGTCTCCCCCTTGCAGTCGCCGCAAGACCGCGTGATAAGCCGCCCGGCGACAAGATCGAATGTTCCACTGACTCTAAGGGTGATATCGTTCAAGAATCGCTCGCAGTAGGTCCAGATACGATGGAGGTGTGAAGTCTGGCTCGCGTGGGGAACTTGTCTCAGACAGGGGGTCCAGCGACCGTTGATGCAGCGTGCGCTGACCTCGGGAAGGGCAGGGCCAAGGCGAGCGGCGGCAGAGCTTGTTGGCACTCGAGATCTTCACTGGGGCCCAACAAAGGCAAAGTTACCAGATGCGAATGACAAAATGCTGGGCCGGTGGCGTCGAGGGTTCCGTGACTGATGTCAAAATGCCCGCGACGCCAGTCTTTGGGGCAATCGAGGGTCCTGACAGGGTGGTGGCGCTGGAAGTTGGGTGTCAATGGGCGCAAAGTGGGACACAATGATCGAGGAGCGCAAGGAATGAGGTATCAGAGAGATGCAAATATATTGATGTGGTCCACGACAGACGGTCGGCAATCCAATCGACACGGTGACAAAGACGAAGCGTCAAGTATCCCATATTATTTCTGTCACGGTTCTGGAATTTGCAGATGGGATTTTGTGGGGATGGCGCTGGCGGGATTCGAGAAGCAGCGGCGGCGGCTACTGCTTGCTGCATGCCCAGTCGGGTCAGACCAGCATCTACCCCGTAACCTGATTGCTGGCCCTGCAGCAGGATATCGCGAATAATTTGACTATTATTACATTGCTAGGCGAACGCCACCTGCGGTATCCCATCTTTATGTCCCTAGGCTCGCTCAAGTCCCATAGGTGCCCGTGAGGCAAACAGAGCAACCAAGCAACAGAACAATTCCGACGGCCGAGTCCCAAACTGGACTTCCAATGTTCATGCATGCGTCGTCTCCTGCTGGCCGATCTGTCAGGCATAGGGATTGATCACGCCTGTGACCAACACTGTTGAATCTCATTGGAAACCGTCACAAAAAAGGTTGTTGCATTTTCATGAAGCAGTTGCACAAAACAATGGAGACCTTCCACCTAACATCGTGAAGCCTTGCCTGCCTTGTCTGCCCAACTAAATGCATGTAGCTTCATTTCACGGTTCTCGCGAGATTTGGAATCACCGTCGGATTTCGGCTAAGTCGAACACCTTCCATGGGAATAAACCAATGGTACCTTAGATCTCGAGACCGTTGACCGTTGAGGACCCGGACGGTTTCGGGCCGCAGTGTCTAGAATCACGTGACGGCTCTAGATTTAGACCCAAATAAACATGGTCAATTCCACCACAGCTGTCATCCTTCAAGGCCACAACTCAGCTGCATTGTGGCAGGCTTTTCAATCATTACTTACAACATGATCTCTTGCCTGTAGCCGTCCGACACGAAAAAGTACCTGCTGTCGCTCCTTGGCTTACGGCCTTGTGAAGCCGCCCCTCACTCATTAATCGCTTCCAACCCTTACGGCCGGGTTGCCTGCGCTCAACAACGCCACACCCCTCGATCGCGACCCTGCATCAGATGGTCCTCACCGGCGATATCGCACGCAAACTCGATCTAGGCAACAGATAAGACGATTCTGAACGATATATAAAACACCGTCGTTTTCGCTACCTTCAAATGAACGTGTGATCCTTCCTGCAGCAGAGAATCGCCGATCCGACTGTGCCCGATCCGTCGTTTTGGCCTTGAACAGCACTAGCCCTTTGCCATGGATACCACAGATAGTCCTATGGAAGACCCTCCCTCTCCGAGTCAATCTGCCTTGTATGGCCTGGGTTATCCGAACAATTCCAGCACAGCATTCCGTCTTGATGAGGGTTTCTCGGAAGATACCAGAAGCCAGTATGAAAACAGCGCCAACCCTCCAGTAAACAGGCAGGCTTTCGAGGAATGGGTCAAGGCTCAGAGCGAAGATGCAAGAGCCGGTGAGTTGCATGATCTGTACGCCTCCACCTCCAATGTTCCTAATCATTCTAGAAATCGCCTACGAGGTTCTCAGGGCACTACGAACATCCACCGTAGCTGCAGTGGTGGAAAAACTTACACCGTTGCTTCACATGGACCCTATTCAAAAACTTCCAGCCGAAATTACCGCCATCATCTTTGGACACTTGGATGCTCAGACCCTGCTCACCGCGTCTTTGGCATCAAAAGCATGGCGTGGTCGCATACTGGATTCGCAGCTTTGGAAGACGTTATATATGGATCAAGGATGGGGAATGAATGCGGAGGTGATGCAAGACTACGAGCAGACCCACGTGGAGCAAGAACACATACCTGACGGAAACCTTGGTTTTCGGAAAGCCAAGGCCCATCTGCGGAGCTCGGATAATGACCTAAGACAACCAAAGCTGAAAAAGAGGGCTCCTGCCAATTGGCTGGATCAGAGACAGCGCTCTACAAGCGGAACCCTTGCTCCAGGCAAGGACATACCTACGTGGAAGCCGCAGCATGAGTCTCCAGAAGCTGATTCAGACCCCTCGACAGACGAGGCGGGCGAAGACAAAATCGACGAGGAGATGCCAGACGTTCCCAATACCGCTTTGTCCATTAGTCCCAGGCCAAGAAGCCGGGAATCTGATTCCATGGACATGAATCATCCGTTGACAAGCAGACTTCCAATGGATACACTGGACTCTGTGTTGCAATCCGAGCTCTACCCTCCACTGAAACCTTCATTAACATTCAGTCTCCGAGGCCAGTCAAAGCTAAGCTGGCCCTTCCTTTTCAAGCAAAGGAAGAGACTTGAGGATAATTGGTCAAAAGGCAAATTCACTACCTTCCAATTACCTTCGCCTTTATACCCCGGAGAAGGTCATCGAGAGTGCGTATACGCTGTTCAGTTCTTCGGGAAATGGTTGGTCAGTGGTAGTAGAGATAAGACGCTGAGAGTCTGGGATCTCGACAAGAGACGATTGCGTGGCTCTCCTCTCATCGGACATACTCAGTCGGTGCTCTGCTTGCAGTTCGACCCTACTGAGGAAGAAGATGTAATCATTTCTGGCAGCAGCGACACGAACGTCATAGTCTGGAAGTTTTCAACAGGTGAGAAGGTTCAAGAGATAACGCAAGCGCACCACGAATCCGTTCTCAACCTCCGCTTTGACCACCGTTACCTTGTAACTTGTTCGAAAGACAAGCTTATCAAGGTATGGAATCGTCGGGAAATGACACCTCTCGATCCCCTCTATCCAAAAATCAGCGGTGCTACGGAAACAAAAGTTCCATCATACATCATCGATACATCAACTATGCCAGCGCACTTGTTAGAAGCACGCATCTTAAATCGGCAGATAAAGGCGCTTGCGCCGTACAGTCTCTTGATGTCGCTAGATGGTCATGGCGCAGCCGTCAATGCCGTTCAGATCGAGAAAGACTATATTGTTTCCGCATCCGGCGATCGACTGATCAAAGTTTGGCGTGTCTCGGATGGTTGCTTGCTTCAAACTGTGCCAGGTCACAACAAGGGCATTGCTTGTGTACAATTTGACGGGAAAAGGATTGTAAGTGGCAGCAGCGACAATACCGTCCGGATCTTCGACAAGGCCACTGGGGCGGAAGTTGCGTGTCTCCAAGGACACGAGAATCTTGTTCGTACTGTTCAGGCTGGTTTTGGTGACCTGCCTGGTAGTGAGGCAGATTATAAATCACAAGCTCTGGCAATCGACGAAGAATGGAAGAAGGCTGAAGATGAAGGTAAACTCGAAGAAGAAGCTCAACATGTTCGTCGAAGGCGACGCAATGCTGGGTCACGTCGGGTCAAAGACATCATGGCTGTTGGTGCAGCGCTTCCGCCTGGAGGCGGAGGTAGCCAATGGGGCCGCATTGTGTCTGGCTCCTACGATGAAACCATCATCATCTGGAGAAAGGACCAATACGGGAATTGGGTACCCGGTGTAACGCTTCATCAGTCGGAAGCAGTACATAGAGCCTTTACTGCTGACCACCGAGCTGCGATTCAGGGATCAAGAGCCAATGCTGCCAATCATCGTCCGCAAGCACCACACCATGGTCATGCCTTACCGAATATTCAGCAACCTGTGCCTTCAGCACAGCAAATCGTCCATCAGGCAATGCAGACAGCCCATAGTAGCATGGCTACGGGTTTTCAGAACTTGATGAATGTTAACACTGCGCTTCAGATGCAGGAAAATGGAGTCTCATCAAGTCAAGCCTCGTCATCCGCGTCACAGGGCCGAGGACTTACACCTGGCGCCCAACAAGCGCTGCATCAACTACAGAATCTCAATGATATGATGCAGAATCGCGAGCGTCAGCAACAACAGCAGCAGGCTCAAGGCCAATCCAGCTCTAGCGCCCAGCCTACGCAAAGCCATGTCCAGACTACCGCACAACCTAATTCCCAGACTCCGCCGTCTCAACCTCCTAATCCCGCCCCCGCTCAGCAGCCACAGCAGCAGCCACAACAACAGCAACAGCAACAGCAACCACCTTTCCATCACCACCATCATCACCATCACCATGCCCACGGCGCCAATCAAGCGGCCCACCACGGCCCACACATTCCCCGCCGGGAATTCCAGCAGCTTACGAGTCGAGTATTCAAGCTACAATTTGATGCTCGGAGGATCATCTGCTGTAGTCAAGATCCACGGATTGTGGGTTGGGATTTTGCGGCCGACGATGAGGAGATCATTGCAGCGTCGAAATTTTTTGTGGGACTATGAATTGGGGGTTTGATCTATAATACATATTCCGAAATTCGAAGGATCTTGGTAATATAAATACGGACAAGGCGTTGACATTTGTGGAACTATCTTCCAGTACGAGTCCAGCTGACAATGATGGGGAAGCGATTGCAATGAGTTATGGTTATATTTACATCTAAGCTCCTTCAAGACAGCGGAGGAAAAGCGTGAAATACTCGTGATGCCCAAAATTGGTTCAATAAGACAAGTCCTAAAGTGTAAAAGCTTGAGCGTGAGCAATTGAAATACTGTCTTCCAGATGCACAGCATGTAAATTCCTGCACTTTGATTGGACCAGCCCGCCCAAGCTCGACCGATCCTCTCTAGCTCATTTTCCGGAGCTCCAAAAAACCTCCAATTCTCCCCATCTTTCTCCCATCACAACCTATTTAAACGCCCACAACACAGTCCCTGGCCGAGGTCTTTCGTTTCTCTCCTTTTTATCTCCTCACGTTTTAATTCCGTCGTCGTCAAGATGGGAATAACAGACTTCTTCTCCGACGTGTTTTCGAGCATAACCCCGACGACAGAGGCGCACGCCGAGTCGCCCGCGGAAGAGGAAAACGAGGACGGGTCGGAAGAGAAGGATGAAGGGACTGACGAGGGCTCTGGTGGGGATGAGGAGGGTGGGGATGAAGACGGCGACGGAGAAGATGAGGAGGAGGAAGAGGAAGAGGAAGAAGAACCTGAGGATATTAAGCCGAGGTTGGAAGAAGGTAGGTTTGTTCTTAGCTTCCTAGTGATTAACTATGAGGTTTCAATTACTCGGTCTACGCGGCTTCGCATCGTCGGTGTTTGGGTCCGGTTTGGTGGCTGACCATGAACTGGACAGAATGCGCATCCTCCCCGCAATGCGCCCCCTACAGACATCACTACGAAGAGTGCGTCGATCGAGTGACCAGCGGCCCACAGACACAGGAAGGGTACACGGGATTCAAAGAGGACTGTGTCGAAGAATGTGCGTTTTTTTTCTCTTCCTCCTTCGTTCCGCGCCACCTCAGACGCGGGAGCTACAGGAACATGGTATATATTGGACGAAAAGCTGACAAAAATCGGCCATTTTGCTAGTTTTCCATCTCTCACACTGCGCCACACAATGTGCCGCGCCGAAGCTGTTCAAGACGCTGAAATGAAATCTTTTCGACTTTGGTCATTAAAGGATCAACGCTCCCTCGTTGGAGGTGTGGTTAAAGTTTAATCGAGAGGTTTGTGTCGCAAATGGGACGGAAGTCATGGTTCAGCAGCCGGGCTTAAGACCGAAGAAAACTTCCTTTAAAGAGGCATGTTATATAGTGTACAGTGTTCCAACTGGCTGCATCGGCGAATAAAAGACGTTCTTCAACTCTTTTTTCCTGAAGATTCATATAGGTTATGTACGTTCAATTGCAAGTTTGACACAAGATATCATACCCACTACGCAGCACCTCTGCACCGCAAGTCGTTATTGATGAAGCCAACCCAATCGACACATCCTTACTACGTCACGGACAATCCCTCCATCCCCGACGGTGCTGTTTTCTCTGCTCCGTTTCCAAAGATTTGAGAACTCGAAAAGAAAACTCCACCCCGGTCACCGACGAGGGGTGATCGGGCACCCAAGTAGAATTCGAATCGGTCAACGAATTCTCTTTTCTTATCTGTGCCGTTTCCCCACGACTACTCTTCACGTGTCCCGCTGTAAAATGAATACCTCGTTTTTGTGAAGATATACCCGGCGTCCAGAAGGACGTCCCCATCTGGTGGTATATATACATGCAGTGCAGATATTTTTGTCATGTCACCACCTCCGAGGACGATCCAGGTTATTCCCTGTTGCCCACACAGTTGGGCGGGTGTGATCGATCCGGCCTTTCTTTTGAAAGCGAGAATCGTTCTTTTTTCGTTCAATCTCGACACGGGCTTCTCGATGTTGCGTAAGAGGAGCTCCCGTGGGCGCGCGGATAATCTGTTGAAGCTTCTAGCTCGGGCTGATAAGGCCTTTCATCGAGCCCGGCTGTGGGCCGCCCAAGGTACCGTGACCACCACGCCCATTTGCAATTGCAATAGGCTCTCGATACAAGAAACGAAGTTCAAGAGCTCTATTTTATTCTTAGCGGCTATAACTTCGTCGCAAATATATCTCGACACCCTCCAGAGTAGGGTTTTCCAGCAGAGACTGTACATGCTGTTCTAGGGAGGCCTCATGTCCGGTCCGTCTCCTCACGAGCTCCAACAGGGGCCACGGGCTCGTTTATGCCTCTCTTGTCAACTTCCAGTCTCCTCGCTTTTGCTCCTCCGCCAACATAGCCAAGAGCTAGGGGGAATGGCACCACAACGCATGCCATTACCGCCTGAAAGATCAGGGCACGCCGCATGTTGTTCTTTGGATGTCCATTCTCATCCTTGAGCGCGGTCTCGATTACGATGAATATTCCGCCAAGAAGCTGTCCGCCGGTCCAGCAGAGCGTGCTTCCTACTTCGGGTGAGAGCGGGTAGGTGATCTCAACGAGGTATTCAAGTGCGACGGGGACGAGGCCGAACGATGCAGCGCCGCAGAGGGCGCAGAGGGCGTACGGCATGCCGAGGGAGCGGGTTGGTGGGGCGAAGATGAAGAGGAGATAGCTGAGGGCAAGAATCGGGACGAAGATCTTGATTAGGGGGAGGTAGAACTTGTAGCGATCAATGAGTGGGGAGGATATGGCGGCTGTGACGAGGCCCACGATAATAAGGACGCCGCCGCCGATGCCGGCTTGGTCTTCAGTGAAGGAGTAGGGTTCGAGGATTTGGTTTATGAGGGAAGAGAAGGCGTTGAAGTGACCGACAAAGACAGAGAAGGGAATCATTAGAAGGTAGAAGTTTGGGATGCGAAGGAGTTGGCGGATCGTGGAAAGGAGTGGAATTGGGGGCTGTAGGGAGGATGCTGAGGCAGAGGGTGGTGTTGGTGGTTTAGCAGGGACGAAGAAAGAGGGGAGGGCAGCGACAGACGACTAGACTTGAGCTTAGCGGAGAAGAGCATGAATCATTGTCTGGGGTTACTCACAATAATTGAGATGTACAAGACCATGTTGGGTATGTCAGATGTTTTCGACACCCAAACCGGGTCAATCAACTGTGCCAACGCTCCTCCAAGCGCATTTGCCAGGCTAGCAACCGCCGTTGCACTTGTCCGTCCCTGGTCTGTGAACCATGTATCGCTGTAACGAGTTGGAGCACTCAGCACAAACGGTTGTGCGAGGCCTATCAATACTTGGCCGAACATGACCACTCCAAAATGACCGTCTGTTGCTCGAGTACCAACGTAACGTATCCAGTTGCCCACCAACAAAAGGCATGCTGCCGCAATCATGGCAGGTCTAGGACCACGGTTGAGTGTCCATATTACAACGGGTGTTGCCACGCAAAATGCGAAGAGGACCCCGGTGCTGAGCCAATTGATAGCAGATTCGGTTGTCCGGAAATATCTTGCGGACGTATCAGAGATGGCAGCAAACGTGAGCCAATCCCAGCTGACCACAACGTTTAGAAGAACCAGCTGTGCCAACCCAAAGAAACGCCTCTTGTATACTCTGTATTTTGGACTTGGGCGAACGGACTCAACACTCTGTACCATGGGAGTGGAGGACTCGGCGGACGTAATCAGGGCGATCTCATTGTCAGGCGCCGTGTCTGCTCCCGTCGAGCTCGATTTGACATTAGTTGGCGAGCCCATGCTGCAGGGTCACTGATCAATCTCAGCGTTCACCGTGCTCGGTGAAATATTATTGTGGGGGTTATCGGGCTCTTTTGACAAGAATTTTTCATCGATGAAACGATCAGACAGTCCCTTCGTGCGGCTGCTTATGTCGAGGGTTCACTGTAGTGAATTGCATCTGTATTTTGGTCACGCGGTATCACGCGTACCCGAGTCGGACATGGTGGGTTTTGAGGCCATCCTGTTTTAATTGCAGATGAAGCTAAAACAACCACGCCAATAGACCATGTACCGAACCCGTTATCGGGGCCGAGGTGCGATCAGATGGCGACCTCACCGCCGCCGGGGTAATTCAGGGAGTTGCAGAGGGCGGAGGTGGCCGGCCAGGGGACCTTGCTGTCGCATCGCCGGGAGATTGAGCATGACGGCAAGCAGTCCAAGCGCACATCATGTTTCGAGAACAGTTTCCGCGGCCATTGGAGGCGTTAGAACGCCAATACGGTTAGTCAGGAGACTGTCTCTCAAGCCGTCGGTGGATCTTTCGCTGTTTGGCCAATCAGCCCCCGTCGCTTCATCCCGGCCATCCCATTTCCAGTCTTCCAGAGACCCGCATCAAAGCCTCAATTTCTCAAAGTTCAATGAAAACCCGTGTCGTCGATCTCCTGCATTGTCTCCTGGGCTGTGAGTTAGTTTTCAACATATTCTATGAGACTTTATTTCTCGGACAGTATTTCCAGTCCACTTTCTGCAAACATCGCCCCTTTGCGGAAGGTTGCCGCATCTTGTCACACCCACCAGAAGCTCCTACCAGACAAAGCCTGCATTCCATCGCGCGCGCCCACACGACTTAACGCGAACATGCAGCTCTTATGACGAAAAGGAGATCTCGCACCTCGCTTTCGTCGAGTGGTAAACTTACACCTGCATCGCGATATTAGACAGGATCATGACCATGAATACAATGAACGGCTACTACAATTATACTCCTCGACAACCTTTGGGCGCGGGAACTTCTCTAACTAATGGACGAGTGGCTTCTCCTCCCACGGAAATACCCGCGTTGCCCAAGACCGTTCTCGCAAGGAATGCGATGGCCTTGTCCAATTCGGAGGAAAGATCGCAATCTGCATACGTAAGAAGCTTTACGCCCCCTCAGACATTCTGTTCCTAACAGCAACATAGTCAAGAAATCAAACCAGAAGCTCCACGATGGTGAACCTTCAAGATCCAGTGACCATACATCTTTTGATGGAGACTGCCATGAGCGATAGCATGAAATATGATGTTGTCTCCTTCGAGGAAATTGAAGATCTAAAGAAAGAGCATGCTTTGATATTAAGTCGAACAGAGGCGGCGAAACGAAAACACGCACTTGAGTGCAAGATGCGAGATGCGGCGCAGTCGCTAAGCAGATTATACGCGGCTGAAGAGGGCAAAGATGGAGCTAAGACGAACCCAGATGGCCCGCTAAAATCCCCGAGGACGAGGCGATCGTTTGGCTTAGGACATCGAAAAACATCGTCTTCACGATCCCAGGAAGAATTGGCTGCGAGCGCGCGAAAAGCGGAGGAACTTGCCGAGGAAGTGTGGCAATTAGAGAAGAAAGAGCAGGAATTGTCTACTAAAATTCTAAGACACACAGCAGGGATCCTACAATTGACGCACAAGGGCATGAAGAAAAATGTTCGTCGGAACGAATTGCCGCAGAGCCCGGAAAGCATGTCAGACTACGGCGCTCATCGAAGTATCAACACAGTCAATTCGATTGACGGGTTCGACGAAAGAAGTCTATATAGGGATATGGACCAGTTCGATGAGTACGGAAATGTCAAATCCCGAGGTCCAAGCGCGGAATTATTGGCTCTTCAAGAAGCTGAAAAAGGCGTGCCCCTGTTGAGCTCTCAGCTTCAAAGGCTGATGGAACGATCAAACAGCGGCCAATCGCCTGTCGTGCCTCCTCCATCGCAGACGGATCGCAGCCTGCAATCTCACCTTTCATATTTTGGATTAGCACTGGAACAGCTCGGTCGCCGCGTGGATCACTTCATAGAACAGAAGAGCATCCTGACTACACAGATTCAACAACAAAGGGTCTTAAATTCCAAATCCGATGCCGAACGCGATGAACAAATCAGAGACCTCACCGACCAACTCGCACAGCAAAAGCAGATACTTTCCATGAACGAGCAAGAATCTCAACACCTGCGTGATCAAATACATCTCCTAATGGAACAACTTGACTCTTCCCGCCAGGCCGTCACACTTCTTGAACAGCAGTCTAATATGAACGAGTCTCGCGCCCTGGAGGCAGAAAAGGTATCTCGGCGTGCTGCTGAGGAATCTCTTTTCGCCGAGCTGAAGACCGCACAGGAAAAGAATACACAACTTCAAGCTACTGTCTCTTCTCTTCAAAACGAGGCTGAAATTGCCGCGCAACGGCAGGAGACCGCACAGCGTGATCTTACCTCAACCACTACAAACCTCCAAGTTGATCTTGACCGCTCACGTTCTGAAATCAAGGACCTGGAGGAAAGCGTCATCCGCGCCCAAACAGAGCTCACAGTTGTCCGTGCTGAGCTGGATGGTGCCTACGGCACACGTGCACAGCGAGCTGCCGAGGTGTCGAATAACCCAGCGGTACAGGCCGAGCTCGACCGCCTGAACGACACGAACGCAAAGTTGACTGGTGAGATTGAATACATGAAGACGCACTACGAACCTCGAAATGCGACGCCCAGGGACGAAGTTCCTGCAAATGCCGCAGATCTTCAGCTGAAGGTTGCGAGCCTTGAGAACGAGCTTAAGGAAACTATTGAGGATTATGAGCTCATGACCAAGGCTTCAATCGAATTTGAACGTGAGCGCGATAACTTGGAGGCACACATTGATCATCTGAGGGACAAGTGCGAAACTCTGGAATCTCAATTGAGCGATGAGAAGGTCCGATGGCTCGGCTTGAAGAGTCCGAATCAACTCACCCGGGAAGGTGGGGGTGGTGTAGGTGGCTTCGGTCAAGAGTTGACAAGCACCATGGTGCTGAAGAACGAGTTCAAGAAGATGATGAGAGACACGAGGCAGGAGGCGGCAAAAACGCTCAAGGTAAGCCCCACATTGATATATTCGCATCTGCTATAACCCATCATGCTAATCTGACTGTGATAGGCCGAACAAGAGGAGCGGCGCCGCCTTGAGAACATCGTCCGGACAATAAAGAAAGAGCAGCATCAGCAGGCCTTGTCGAACAAGTCAGGCTCTAGCTTGGGCCAAAGCTACGCAGCCTCGTAGTACCATAACCACATTATCGCGTACCGTCATCTTCGCAACCCTTGGCGTTATCCGACATCTGAATCCATCCTCCAAAAATACCGAAAGCGTTTTATTCTTCGCATTGTAACACTATTGCCACGACAAGAACGTTTTGTATATTGCATCCAGCGAAGGGGACATGGGATCACGGAATGAACATGATAAAAAGGGATAAGCAGCATCGGCGTCTGAGACGGGATAATACTTGCTGCATGTACAAATCCCCTACATATATATACCTACATAGTTTACTACGGTACATAAAAAATCGTCTTCCAACCCTTGCACCAAGCGGAAACCTTTGTTCCTTGATTTTTGAATTTCAGGTATAAAATGTGCCCCGACAATCTATCGCGCCGCAAGGTGGGGAGCATTCTTGTTGCGAGAGACCACGTGTCTAAAATTTATACAAGGGCCCGAACAGCTATCAAATCCTATCCTAGGGTTGTGTCCTTCATCATTACATTAGACCTTCATGAATAGAAAAGGGACTGATCGCTGTCAATATGGATAGACCCTATTAATACATTTTTCAACTGAATTACGACGAAAGGCCTCAAAGCTTTTTACTTACGTTACCTTCGCTTCACTTTACTGAAGCCTTATCTTTCTAATCTACGTATCCAAATATTTGCTTAATGTGCTAAGACAACATTACGCTGAACAATCTCTTCGACACCATCACCGCGAACTACATGCCATCATCCTCATTACTTGTCGTTCTCGTCGATAGTGCACAGCTCAAATCGTCGCTCAAATTAGGGTGATTGTATATCGAGGCGCTTTATCAATGATCGCTTTGTGCTTTGCGGGTTCACGGAAGTGCGGTCCGAGCCTGGTTATACCCAGCCTTTCAAACGTCTCCTCTTCGCAGGTTATAGACCTTAGTATTAGCGACTCATGGGTATCGCTGCCTGGAGAGTATCCGACGACAAGAATGAAAAATTTCTGATAGGCATCATTGATGTACCTGTCGGTCTCTTCGTCCATGTCGTCATCGATTGTGATGAATGCCTGACGCAAATTGCTGCCTCTATACGACACAGTGGGAAACTTCCTCTGCAGTGCTCCTGTCGCGGCCGGGTCGTAGTTGAAGTGAATTCCGCGAAGCATAGGACCGGCGATCCGGATGTAATTGAGAGGAGCTTCCTTGACCTGTCCAAAAGGATCTGGTCCGGCGGGATCGGTCGATACGTCCATGACATGGACAAGGCTTTGCAAATCGCCAAAACGATAACGGTTGGCGTCAGCCTCCATTGAAGCCCAGCTCCAGCTTGGAGCTCGCCAGATCTTGGGCCGCTCGTGACGTCGATTTTCAACTTTGGACAAGCCTTTGAATTCGATTTGCCAAAGAAGATCGCGAGGCAGTGGTTCAAGCCAGATTCCTGCTAGATACCGTTCATCTCTACCAAACTTAGCTTTCATGATGTCAGCAAAACGTCGTGCAAGACCGCTCAGTGCGGCCAGCCGATCGCCGTCGTTAGTCAGTGCTCGCGCAGTGTAGAAGCCGTACATCATGGACCATTGAAGGTAAGCTTCCTCTATTGACGCAGCCGGAAAGAAGTCATCCAACCGCCAAGTGCGGTAGAGTTCATATTGGACCTCTTCCTGATCTAAACTGGTAGGATAGCGTTTCGAAAGCTTGCCACACTGACAGTGCCGACAGGTGTTGCACTCCCAGCGCAACTCTTGAGACATGAAGAAAACAGCTCGATTCGACAAATCGCCTCCTGAAAAGTCCAAGCTCGGGTGTGAACAGGGTCCAGATCCGATGACTCGTGCAGGAGGATGTTGTATACATGTTCACGTTCATAATCCTCACTTACATTAACAAAGGTTTTCCGATACGGAATCTGTGTGCAGGCACTGTATTTCTGTACACCAAATATCCCTCCAGAGCTGCCATCTGCCCTACATGCAACAACAGTGAGTGCCGCATTGGAGTAGATATCGCACATCTTACTAGCCTCTGTTTTCCAGTCATTTTCATCTTGGACAATGCACAAGGCATCTATCCAGAGATAGCGAAGACCAAGTCTCCGTGCGAGTATGACGGCATGCTGCAATGTCAGGGGCAGTGCCTTGAAGAATATTCGGTTCTTGGACTGATCGACGTTTGAGCCTACAGTTTTGAGTACCTGGTGGACATTCGGATCTCCCCAACAATAACTAAGAGCCATATATTCGGCCCGCTTTGCCTCCGTCATCTCGACAAGTAATGTATCGGCTGTGCTTGGAAGATGAGAGCCTACATCAATCACCCGTTTAGGCAGAAAAGACTGTTCTTGTTGAAGTCGACATAGTCCATGTGAACGTTTGCAGTCTAGAAACCATGACCGCAGGACCGAGAGACATTCTTCAGATCCAGAGTTTCTCGGAACTAATGATGCATTCCCAATGACACCAGGGACCTCTTGGACGTTCTTTGAGCCAATGCCATTATCAAGCTGAAAAATGTTTAGAAATATACCTGCCTTGTTGCAGTTGATCTGTACAGGCTTTCCAACAGCGACATTGACAATAATCGACAAGGATTGCGCCTTGTTGGGTGCCCACTGCTTCTTCTTCAGGCTTATCGTATCAAACAATAATTTGCATTCTGGACAATCCTCCGACTGCGCGGAGGCTGACAACTCATACTCCTCAATAAAAATAGTGGCGAGCTGTCCAGGCTTTATGTAGTTCAACGTTTCTGGTGTGAGGTTACTGCAAATCGAGCATGCTATAGAGAAAATGCTAAAATTGCATCGTCTGCTACAGTAAATTCGGGGTCCTTCTTCACGCTCACAGACATCTCAAGAAGGTTGAGCTTTGCGCAGGCAGCTGAATATCGTTCAAAGACGGTTGGTGGTGCTAGTCCAACGATGCTATCGCTGTCCAAGGCACGAACATGTCGAGGAAACGAAAAAGAGATTTAAATGGAAAGAAGTTGCAAGGAGGCGTGGTCGGGGACAGAACCGTATAAAAACGACTGAAATAGGACTAGCGGTAACGCCGATCATCCAGCCGCTAGTGGTTCTCGTCTGGGATCAATGCAGTCTGTATCCCCTACTCTGTCAGAAATCCGCCATTCTTTGGATTGGGACGCCCCTCTGTCCCGTGTCATCCTGCATTAAACTTTGCTAGGGTGGCACGGACAGAGGGGTGTCCAATCCAAGAAATGGCGGATTTCTGACAGAGTAGGGGATAATCTTCATGGATATCACCTCCACTTGACAGGTGATATGTAATGAACCTATTATACAATATCTTGTATTTACGCTACATTCTGCATTTAATTTCTGGACGTCCAGTTGTTGTCATTCAGCGAGGTTAGCGAAGCTGTGCAACAACGTTAATTCGTGAATGCGACTCGTCTTGCTTCTCGATATCGGTGAGATACGGTAGAGCGGAATGTCTCAGGAGCTCGACGCAAGACTTTCAAAGAAAAGAAGACTAGACCCTCATACAGCAGGCGAGTTGGTTCATTCATGTGAAATTTGCGAAGCTTTAACTTTCAGATTCGATGACAAATTCCTCGAAGATTGCGATTGCAGAGAACAAGGCAAAATATGCCACCATGGGACCGGCACACTTTTGCGCCATAAAGACCATCTATTCCGACAGACCCTGGCCACTGACAGTCTTCCGCACTTCCCTCGCCTAGTGCTTGCCGCCCAGCGTGGATGTCATTTCTGTGATTCCCTTCATACAGCTATGCTTGAAAGACTGGAGGAAGAGAAACCACTATTGACATACAGCGAAGTCGAAATTTGTGTACGGTACGTGTGGCGTTCCTGTCAAGGCAACAGAGGCACGAAAAGGCAGAATTTGTTTCTAGAAGCATCATTGGCAGGATATACCGAAGATGAGTACGAGGAAAGTATCCGGGCTTATTTCAACGTTGAAGCTTTATCAGGTACTTATGTGTCCCTTTTGCGTGCTTTTTTATTCACTTTTACTCATTACTATAGACGAATGCGCTGCATGGCTCAAAATTCTTCAGTCTCCATCGTCCTATGCTCTCTGTTCAGATAATGTGTCAATGATACGGGAAGAATTAGAGACTTGTGCGAGAGACTGTCCACATGCCAAATCGATTACAGAAAATCCCCAAGACAGAGCAAAATTCGTACCAACTAGGATCATCGATCTACAGGAGCCAGAACGACCCAGACTAAACATTTCAACGGCGGCTGAAGCTTGGTGTGTTAATGATGGAAACAGCAATGGCTTCAAATATGCCGCCTTGAGTTATTGCTGGGGCTCTCCGTTAGAATCTCGGTTAATGTTCAAAACCGAAACGCATTCTCTTAAAGCCATGGTCGAAGGATTCTCCCGTTGTGACATGCCCCTAGTGTTTCAAGACGCAATCTCAGTATGCGAAAAGCTACAGATTCGTTACTTGTTCATCGATGCCGTCTGTATAGTTCAAGACGATCAAAATGACTGGGCACGAGAAGCATCTAGGATGGGCGAGGTGTATAAGAATGCCTTTGTCACGATTGTTCCACTAGCATCGCATAACTGCAACGAAGGTTTTTTACATCGTTGGTTTGACTGTGTGAATATCCCGTTTGAGTCAGCTATCCGGCCGAAGTTTGGTGGTACCCTATCCCTACGTCGAATTCCCGGGATGAAGGATCACAAATTGTCCTTCGAGGATCTTGAATTCTTCCACTCCACCTGGGCAGAGCGGGGTTGGACGTTCCAAGAAGAGCTTTCAAGTACAAGAATTGTATTCTTTGGTCAGTCGCTACTTTGGTTTACCTGTCCAGAGTTTTCGCGCTCCGAGATTTCCGGCGGTCGTGACAATCTCTCCTATGCCAGGTTCATCACAGAATCCTGGAGACGAAATCACCCGTACGAGAGCTGGATGTTCATTGTACAGGACTTCTGCGGTCGAGATTTCACCTACCGGAATGATGTATTGCCTGCGATCTCAGGATTAGCCCAAGCCGTTGCTGAAGGAAGCAAAGATGAATACGTAGCTGGCATATGGCGCGGTGATTTATTCCGTCAACTTCTATGGCATGTCGATCCTTACGAAAAGTGGGACGAGTTTTCAGGTTCTCAGACGCCGTATATCGCGCCCTCATGGAGCTGGGCCAGCCGATCATCACGTATGGAGTTCGCCGTAACGTTCAACATGGCCGATCATGTGGAGAAATTGACGCCAGAATGCCAGATTGTTGATATCAAAATTGATCAAGCGGGCTCTGATCCATTCGGCATGATCAAATCCGCAATGTTATCGCTTTTCGGGAAAATGGCTCCGCTACCTTCGACATTGTCCTTAAATGAACTTCGTCACCCTCCTAGCTTTCCGCAGAGTAGGCCGAAGTGGAGTGTTACCGACGAATCTGTCATCTTGGGCGTCTGCGAATTTGATTGGATATTAGAACTTGCCCAACGCATAAAGGTTCCAGACGTTGGATTGATGATATTCCTCATCGCGAGCTCAGGGAAAGATGCGGGCAAAGTTTCAGGTCGCAGCGAACACCTTGCGTATGGTCTTATTCTCATGCCTCAGGGGATCGAATGTGAATACCGCCGTGTTGGTATTGCAATTTTCGTGCAAGGAGGCGAATATACTGAAGATGAACCTTGGAACAATAGGCTCTTCAAAGACCAGGAGCCTCAGACGATTCATCTTGTATAGCATGCTTTTTAGCTTTGATAGATACTCGACAAGATTGACTTTCGAGAGTTGGCGGCGATGCAATCTCACTCTGAGGGGTTTCTCACGATCGAATATCCAGACAAGCTACAGCTATGTCATGGACCGTGGGTGACTCCCGATAAAGAAGACTCCTGTCAAAAAGATCTGATTCTCACCTGTCCTCTCTAGCCAGGTTCGTTAAAATACGCGTTGGCCTCGAGAAGCCTTGAAGCCTCACATGACATTTTACAGAGCATATATAGACCTACTCGAAACTATATCAAGCGTCTCCGTTGGAAAAAGTGACAAATCTTCATTCATTACTTGCATAATTGTATTTTCTACCGTCCTAAAAATGAACTCCTATGCCGTCTAGACAGAGACTCCGCGAGAATTAGTCTGCATATATTCAGATCAATCCCCCTTCAAACACTGCAGGGACTTGGGGTTCAAACCTCTGTCTTCTGGGGATTTTCATTTACGTTTTTAGTGGGTCCTGTTCGCGTTTACAAACCTACCTGGGCTTGTGAAAGCTGGTTTGAGAGCCTCTAGAAGAAAAGATCCCGGTTGCGATCCTAGCTGCTCCCTGGTGAGATTTGAGGGAATGCGTCCTAATCTAAGCCTTTTACAGTAACTGAGCCTCACCGACGCTGCCGAGCCCAGTTCGCCGTATGCAGGGCTGCCGTAGATGTTCCTCGACGATGAATACGTCGGCCACAACGGATCTCTGCGGAAGAACCCGCTCAAGTATGCGCTAGCATATCAGGGCAAGTCCCGTACAGGCCAGTCGCAGTGGGTGCAGCGTGACAAAGTCCTGCAAGCAGGGCGCACCGATCCGGGGCGGCACGCTAAAATTGCGTGGGCCAAGCTCTATCAGGTGCAGCTTGCAAGGGCTTTGAAGCAAAACCATTTCAGTACCTTTGAGGGCATAGGCGTTCCCTGGGCGGCGATCCCGGGTTTCTCGCAGTGCATGAAGGACGAGTATGATGTGTCTCAACAAAGCTTCGACGGGTGGTTCGAGCAGGTGCACCATGAAGGCCATGGATGGGTCGGGAACGATGCCCCAGATTGGACAGGCGATATGGCAAGCTCCTTTCTATTCGATTATTTGATCGTAGCTTCAAACTAACGGCAATCAGTCCGACAACACTTACACAGCCTTTGATCCGGTCTTCCTGAGCTATCATTGCAACCTGGACCGAATATCTGAAATGTACCTGCGCGCACACCCAGAGATTGTGTTCAGCTCAAATTTCCCGCTGCAGCCCTTTACCAAAGCCGCGACAGGCCTGGACTATGTGTGTCCCAACAGTTGGTCCTACACAACCATTGGCGATATGATCAAGAATACTCTTGCCAACGGCTATGCATATGCTCCTCCGGCTAGCGAAGACAGTGTCACATTAGACAAGAATAGGGGCATACCAAAGCCGAAGGGTGGGGAGTCAATTTCCCTTATTGTTCCGCCGCAGCCTACACCGCGACCTGTAATTGGCTCGGAAAAGAAGAGGAGGCCTGTAGTAGTGTTCAAAGATGTGGTCTGCGTACAAGACAGCTATATCATCGACGTGTTTCTGAAAGACGGAGCATACAGCAATACGACAGAACCAACGACAAGTCCAGACTTCATTGGACGAGTCTTCCGCTTCGGCATGGGAAGGCCTCCCAATGGTAAAGAGATGGTGAATGGCTCTAGATACCATAAGCCCGCAGTCTCAAGAATCATAGATGCGAGCCACGTAGCTGATCGCCTAGCGAAGGGAATTAGACAGGGTTGTTCGACGTGTGGGTGTCGAGATGCTCTTGCTAGAAGATGAATGGAAGGAAATGCAAGGGTTCACGCCAAAGGTGATTTGGTTGGAGGAGTGGGAAAAGTGAAGCGGCAGCATACCGATGAGGGTAATAGAAAGAAATAGCATATCGAGCCAGGATAGAACTGATTGAAAGGGATAAATCCTTCGGGAACGGCCACTAGCCGGTGATATTGCCATTTTGAGTGCAAGGTGACGTAGCGATGCGGCTCTGCGATATGTCTCATCTGCCCTTTCGACGTATTCTGTGTCTTCCTTAAGATCGCGGTTTCTTCGAACTGCTGCATAAAGTTGTTTGCCTACTTCACTTGAACAGGTTTATAAGTTCCGACAAGAGCTAGCTGCAGCAATCATTGAATGGGACCCTTTTCGATGGCTGGGCGACCACATGCAAAGAATTACGAGCCACCTAATCACGGTAGAGATATTGGTGTTACTCTCAAGTCTCGCCCCGGAGATAAGATGCAAGATTGGCAGTCTGGATGAGGCTCTTCAGAGTTGTTTAACGCTTTGGAGCAATGATGGTCAAGACCACCCCCCAGCCAAGTAGAACCTTTCCACCACTCAGGCGCAGGTCTGTGAGGGGCCCCTGTCCGCGGGGCAATTTGAAAACAGGAAGAACCTCCGTGAACCTGTTCACGATTTGGGGGCCGGCCTGCTGTGCCTGTAATCCAGTGTACACGATATTAAATGATCCAAGGGCCGCGTGCCTAGGGTATGTCATCCGCCTCTACTACCAATTCTTGAACCATTACGACCCACATTGCTCACTACTGTACATGTTGCCATGATTCACCTATTAAAGCTTGAAAATGGTCAAGTCCATATCGAGGACTTTGTGAACGATCGCAGCGCGCCCAACTTTGCCATACTGTCGCACACATGGGGTCCAGACCACGAGGAGGTGAAATACCAAGAGATAATGCAGCATGGTGGACAAGACAAGAAAGGATTCCGGAAGATTCTGCTTGCGGTGAACAAGCTAAGAAGGATGACTGCCAGTATTTCTGGGTGGATACTTGCAGTATCGACAAGACGAACAGTAGCGAGTTGTCAGAAGCCATCAATTACATGTATAGGTGGTATGCGGACGCGAAGATATGCTATGCTTACTTATCGGACGTGAATGGCGTGGATTGGAAAGCCTTTGAGAACAGCAGATGGTTTACTCGTGGTTGGACGCTGCAAGAGCTGCTGGCGCCTAAGACCATTCGATTTTACAACAGCGAAGGGCAGTGTCTAGGTGACAAGAGCAGCTTAGGCTCTCGTATCTCCAAAATCACGGGGATCCATCTGGACCTGCTCCAGAATTCAGCCAGAATCCCAGAATACTCGATCGCTGAGCGAATGTCCTGGGCAGCTCGCCGGGAGACTTCGCGAGTTGAAGATAGAGCCTACAGCCTGCTGGGTATGTTCGACATCGACGACATGCCCATGATGTATGGACAAGGCGAGACAGCTTTCCGTCGGCTTCAAGAGAGGATCATGGAAAAGTCAGATGACTATTCTATCTTCGCGTGGGAAGGAGTGCAGCAACTCAGACCCGGCCTACTAGCCACCTCTCCTAATGCATTTTCTTCGTCTGAATACATCAAGCCGACTCTAGACGACTCGACCTTCAAGCTTTCTAAACAGATGATCGACATCAGCATGAGATTAAAACCTCAAGGCCCCTATACCTACCTTGGTCTGCTGAATTGTACGAACCAGTCGAACGACTCATATTTTAGGATATTTTTACGCCATTTGCCTGCGAGCAAGAGATATGCCAGGGTTGCGCACAATGGTGATGATTCCACGTGGATCAGCGCAGCGCAAGCCAATGAGTTCCAGCCCACAGAGCAAATCCTCATCTATCAGGACGTTAACGATCTAAAAGGCAGAATGCGAGGTACCAAATACACGGATATACCTAGTATCGGCTTTCGCATACTAGCGGACTTACTCTCGGTACGCTATACAGTCAAAACAGATCACAAGCTCGTCCAATGGGATGCGAGCTAGCGCACTTTCACGATACCTGCTGGTGTCACGACTACCCAGGGGACAGTCGGGTCTCTTCAGCTCGAAGAAAACATCTTTGGAATCGAGGTTGTACGCTTGGGTTTTGACAAGAACTCCAACCCCGTATGCATGCTCGCAAAATCGTACGGCCTGAACCAGTTGGTAGGTTGTAAGATTATCTGATCTGTGTAGCTTCGCTGACATCTAGCAGAGCGGAGCTAGGAAAGCTGGGAATGCTGTGTCCAAACTAGCACACTTCCCCCCGTTCTGCTGTTTCGCTCTCCCAGTCGCGGCCATAACCCGCGCCGAGATTATGCCCGCAGTCCACAAAGGTAAAGGACTCTGGGGATATTCAGCAAACGACGGGGATCAGACTAACAACTTCTGGGATCACGACGCCACTGGGGTCCAGAAATCGGATGCCAATTTGATCTTCGATAGAAATGAGAGACTGGGAGTGTGGCTCTTGAGGGGTGACAGGTGTTCGCCCACCGCATTGCAGGTTGTGCTACTTGCAAACCTTGAGCCCATGACGGCGATGCCAAATTATGGAGGCAAAGGAGAAGGGCCTGTCGTTGAAGTCACCATCAAAAAAGACATCTCCGCCAATCCATACACCTGGGACTTGGACATGGGATTGAAGCCCTTCTCGCACAAGGAGTTCTACAAGCTGCGGAACGATGTTCGGGGAATAGACACAGAACAGGGCGTACGTCTGGCTCAAGGTCTTGCCGCCAGAAACCTCCCTCTCTCTCCCCCCAGCACGTCCCTTAGGAGGTAGTCTCTGAGCAAAATGCATTCCAGCGCCTTCGCGAAGTAGAGGGATGAGGTCCACGGAGCGTAGCTGAAGTAAATTCATGCTCGGCTTATCGCTCGCCGGCGTCTCCGATCGTATGCGAGAGTGTTCCTGCAACCACGTGTTCATTGACGCAATGCCCGTCGTTCTTATCATGTTTGCGAATCTTTCGAGGGCGCCATCCGCTCGAAGGCGCCCCTTTCACGACAATGAAACCCAAACAGAACTCTGTTTGATTGCCGAACGGCCTTGAAATAATTTGAATGTTGTGCAACGGTGTTTCATAAAGGCAAGCTGATCAACGCCGAGCTTCCCTCCACAAGAAAAGTTAGCCTTGCATCAAACTGAAATTTTTAAAAACGTGGAAAACTAGTGTTTTGTTCTTACCTTACGGGGTTTTGCGGGTTTTAAGATATTTTTCCTACATGTTCTTATGCTCTTTATAGTGTTGAGACTGGATTTATCTCGAGATATATTGGAGTAAATATATTTCCTTATTAATCTTATAGCAGGTTTTACGACTATTCTATGACAGGTTTCAAGACCGTGGAGATTTTCGAGACCGTGGAGAGGTAGTGGTAAATTTTATATAGAAAGTAGGGAACGTACGATTAAAAAGTACTACTATATTCTACAAGAACGCGGAAGTCTAGTGACTTTGTGAATTTAATGTAATATAGTAGACGTTCTGCTTTATAGAATCTATAGAATTCTAGTTTGAATCTCCCTAGTAAAGAAACAGAGAAGTAGAGTAGCTCTCTCTTATTTAAAGTAAAGGTACTATAAACGGCGGCGATGTGGGGCGGTTCCATAGAGTTTTTACTACCTTTTAGGGATTTCGCGACCGTCTTAAGGACCGTCTCTATTTTAAAACGTCTCTTAATGATACATATCCTCTTCAAGTCTAGAATTCGACCGTCTCAAATCCACATGAAGGAGAGACGGTTTAGATACCGTATCGCAGAACCCGCAAGCGCCCGTAAGGTAGGGAGGAAGGAAATCTCCTCCGAAAATTGGTCGGCGTGCACAAGCGCATGTGACAGCTGTGCCCGAAATTATTGCGAGTTCAGATCGCTCTATTAGATATTGCCACGGTAGGCTGTCTAACGATATCAATGTTTCTATCGACACCGCTCGTATTCAATTCCGCCCGTCAGGAAGTTATCCTAAACTCACAGTCTCAATTCCCCTTCACTTTCTCGAACGCCAACCGGTTCATCTCCAGCTCTCTCACCTCTTACCCCTCCCTAGCGCATCATCCTCCTCCCCCTTCCCCCATCATACCCTCCAACACCACCCCTCCCATGCAAGCCCACATCCAATGCACACTCCGCATCCGCATTCCCCGCCGTCCCCGTCTCCCTCCCCTCCCTCACATCCCACGCACAACAGATAAAGCAAAACCCCTCCCAGCACGCCTCCCACCACCCTTTCTTCTCCCCATCCTCCTCTTCCTCGTCGTCTGGTGCCCCGCCACTCATCCACGCCTCCTCAGCACTTCCCCCTCCCCGCACCACCGCCGCCCTCTCCATCCCCTCCCGATGCCACGGATGCGCCTCCAGCCCCTGCGCTCTCTGCCCGATGCCGCCGCCCGCGCCATGCCCACTGACGCGGCCACCGAAGCGGCCTCGTACGAGCGTTCCGTCGGGTGCTCTGACGAGTGCCCCTGGTGGCAGCGGAGCGCGTGCTGCGGGGGACACCGCAGATGCGAGCGTTCGTTCTCCCTGTCGGCTTCTCGGCTCGGCGACTGTTGGGATCGGGTGCGGTAAGAGCCATCGGCGGAGGAAAGAAGAATATTGCTGCTCTTGGGACTGGCGATCTTGGTCTTGACCTTGACTGGGACGGACATGCACTTGATCCGCTCTCCTCCTTCCCGTGGGACCTCTTACCGCATCGCCAAGGACATATTCTCTCGCCTCCCGGCTCCCGAAGCTCGGCATGCCGGGCGGAGTCTTCGACCGGATTGGCGGTGGAAGGGCGGGGTACACTGGAGAGGCGGGGTGGGAGAACCCGCAGAGACAGAGATCCAGTGAGCCATGGGAGGTGAGGGGTGTGAGGGTGGTAGAGGAGGTGTTGGTGAATGCTTGTTGATTGTGGGCGGAGGGACGGCAGGGCAGGTGGAATAGGCAGTCAAGGTCGTTAAGAGAGAGGGAGCGGCGGTGTGACGGCAGGTGCGCATTGGAAACTGGGGAGCGAGATCGTGGTGTTAGCGTCAGAGGAGATTTTTGTGATGACTTTGGATTCAGCAGAGATGGAGGACGTTGGTGAGGTTGTTCTTCTGGAAGGACTGAGAACTCTTCTAGGACGGGCTCGGCGGCGGAGGGAGCGTTGGAAGGTCGCTTTCTGAGATTCGTCATGCTCGAAGATCTTCGTAGCGTCGCGATACTGTGCTGTTCGGTGATGGTTTCTAGCTGCATTTGCGGCCAGTTGCTGTGGGATCTGGTAGGAGTATGCACAGGAGTGGGTGTAGGCGCGCGGATTGCAATCAGGTCAAGTGACTCCTCTTCTTCAGAGCTTTCATCCGCGATCAAAGATGGCGGCACTCGCTTCAATACCTCTTCAAGTCTCTCATCTTCTCTGGAGTCTGCCGGTGCTTCCTCAACAACGACCAGTGGAGCGTTGTAAATCGAGTCATTTTCGCTAGAAACTGTGCCTGAGGAGTCAAAGGACGAATGGTTGAATCGGACTGAGTCGGTTCTTCGGAGAGACTTCGACTGTTTCGGGACGCTGCCTGCCAGATCCTCTTTTGATCTTCGACCATCGGACTCGTTCGTTTGGTCTTCGAGAGGGCGTTGGGGGTGTTGTAGGATTGGTCGCATCATTGCAGGTGATTGACGCTGAGAATATAGTAGGACTATGCTCTGGACATCAAAGCGCTTGTGAAACGATGGCTAGAAAACGAAAGAAAATGACACGAAACAAGTGCCACGCGTCGTGACATTAGGAGAAAGAAAGCTGACTTGTGGTAGACTGATGTGAGCGTTAATGAAGAGGAAGGGGCTACCTGCTCAAAGAAGCAAGAGCGTATTGTTCTGCTCAAAATCCTTCAGAGCCCCAGCGCTAAGCAGAGGAGAAAACGCCAGAGAACATGAGATGAACTTAGGTTGCAAGATTAACCCCTTGTCATAGATCAGTGGTGAAACGTATAGGGATGGCTATCCTTTATCTTGCGCATACTGGAAGTGCTGTCTATTCTTGAAGTCTAACCTTCCTTTTCCCACGCCTGATTTGGCTTCTAACTAATGCTTCCTTGGCCTTTTCTTTTTGTCTCTGACGCCATTGCCACTCCCACATGACAGGGAGAAAACCCCAAAGATCCATTTCAGGCCACAAACAATCCATGAATACAATTTCCGTCTCTTGGTGGCATTGCCAAAGCATGAAATCGCTAAGTCGATGTACTCCGGATGTCCGAATGAGGAGATCTAATGGTGGGCAGGTAGCAGTGAAAGTGTGGCTTGTGATGGTTTCGGGAGTGATGGTATCTGGTGACGGATATTGGGGTCTGTACAAAGGTGGGGCATCGGCATCGCCTGTCTGAGGTGTTGATGGATCTAATGTCGAGGTGCTTGACGTAGTTGGTGAATATGTCTTTTCGTTCGTGGTGTTCGATAGGGATGAGAGTGAGGTGGAGCTGGACTCCCTGGAGGTGGAAATAGGTTTGGGGTGAGGTGATACCTGGGTTGGTGGCTCCAGATAAATTGAGCTTTTCCCTTTGCTAGTATCATGTTGTGTACGAATGTTGTACGCTATTCTGGACTCTGAAAACGGACTCTTGGCTATTGTCGTTGGTTTTTCGAGGGGCTTGCTGAATTCGACAACGGTTTCCCGAATAGCAGTAGTGATTTCATCTCTCCCCGTGTATGGAAAGCAGATATTCAAAATCGCTTTTTCATTATGCTTGGTCATATCCACCGCTCTGTCAATCACTTCCAAAACGTCGGATTTTATAAGCTCCGTTTGCCCAATAACTCGTACACTGGCGCCATATCGCTCCAGGAGGTCGCCGTGCTGGCTAAGCTGGGCGAGCTTGACCTTAGCCATATCCATGAGATGGTCGACTTCGTGTTTGCTGCGTTTGAAGTTCTCGATGCTGAACGCGTACACTGATACGACCCGAACGCCGGATTTGTAGCAGACCTCTAGGATCTGGTGGTTTTATGTAAGCGCCCATGCCTCAACTCGAAGGGCACAACTCTGTCTTGTTCCTTCACGTACCCTAGCGAGTGCTTCAAAGCCCAAATTATGCCCCTCGACCGTCTCTATCCTCTGCTTCCTCGCATATCGCCGGTTGCCATCCATAACGAATGCAACATGTTGAGGTATTGGCCCTTGGCGCAAGGACTCGATCAGCAGTTCCCGGACTTGATTTAGGATCCATTCCGCCGGTGGAGAGGATAACAGCCAATTTCTGAAATTGGTGATATGTCGAGAGCTCATGTTGGCACAGTGGGCGGCGGGATAACTGTAAACAAAGTTTGAGATTACGCGGAAGAAGAAGGCCTAGAGACCTCAAAGAATGGGTCCTAAAGCATGCTTCGTAGACCCACAAGTTTTCGCAAGGCAGAGACAGAGCCGCAGTATGAAATACGTTCAAAACAGAGTAAAGACCGTATGGGACGCTCGCTAGACACCGTCGACGAAGCTGTAGCTTTGTCGAGTTCCAAGCTCCCAGTTCTCAGTGTCGGTACGGTTCGGGCGGCCGCCACGCCCGCTAAGAGACTGTTTCGCGGCAGCGCTACGGCGCACAGGACTATGCCTAATCAAGGCTATCTACGGGCGAGTATCTGGAGGCATCCGCCACATCCCAAATTCTGCTCCCCCACCAAATTGAATGATGAGCCATTTCCACCCAAATTTGTATGCGAATGGCTCCTGTGAAGAGAATTTAGCTGAGATACTGCGAGAGCACTGCGCGAGGAGCCTCTCTCATATAAATTTGTGTGTATCTGGCTCCTAATAGAGAGCGCACTGCACTGCACTGCGTGAGGAGTCTCTCCCATATAAATTTGTATACAGCTGGATCCTGGCAGAGAGAGCACTGCGTGAGGAGCCTTCCCCATACAAATTTCTATGCAGCTGACTCCTAATTGAGAGAGCACTGCGCGAGGAGCCTTCCCTATACAAATTTATATATAACTGACTCCGCACGTAGTGCCTATATCATATCATCCTCTCTCTCTGCCAGGAGCCAACTGCATAGAAATTTATATAGAGAAAGCTCCTCGCGCAGTGCGTTTACGCAGTACTCTCTACCAGGAGCCAGTTATATGCAAGTTTATATAGGAGAGGCTCCTTGCGCAGTGCCGCGCAGTCGCTCTCTACCAGGAGCCAGCTGCATAGAAATTTGTATGCGGTTGGCTCCTCGCAAAGTGCGCGCTCTCTATTAGGAGCCAGATACACACAAATTTATATGAGAGAGGCTCCTCGCGCAGTGCC